>JAPDSC010059090.1:0-17080 GCA_026290005.1 Latrodectus geometricus
TTATGAAAAGTAATTCATCTAAAAAGAAACCCCACTTTGCATAAAAAATGAAATTTCGCTTAGGGATAAAAAAAAAATCAAGTAAGTTGCAGATTACTTTCTAGTTGTTAAATATTAATGTAGAGATTCTTTTCATCAGCATTTCAATGTATTCCCTAACAGTGAAGCATGAACGAACCTAAAATCATTTCTCTAAAGAGCTTAAAAATTATGTATATTTTCTTTAAAAAAAAAAAAGTAATAATAATTTTTTCTTAAACTTAATTGTGGGAATGTAAAAAAAACGAGGCTCCAATAAGTTCATAAGGACTTATAAGGCATGGTATTAGCACACGCGAACAATCAAAACAAATAGAAATTCAGGCTGTACAAAAGTGATAAGCGGATGATAGCACATGAGATGGAATAGAAGAATCGAGAAAATTTTGGCACACGAGATGAAACAAGAATGCAGAAGAACAGCCTAATATTTGACAAATTGGAACAAAAATGCACTGTGCCAAAGAACTAAATGGAATCACGTGATTTCCTCATAATAGCACATTCTTTGCGTTTTTGCTATGTTTATACAGTTGCTGGGATATAACCACATATTGACCCCCATTGATAGTTGATAAATTTGATGGACGATACTTCAGAGTCTAGAGCGGGCCAATAATTTAAGCAGGCGGAAAATCGAAGTGACGCAGTACAGCCAACATTTTCTAGAATACAAGGACTGAGCACTCAAACAGGAAGTGGCTGTGACGTCAAGAAGAGAAGATTGGTGTAGCTAATTTGAAGGGAAATTTGAAATGAACGTTTTATTCGTGTTAAAATACGAACAACGTGGTGGCGTTTGTTATTTTTGAATACATTTTTATTTAACGCATTTATTTTTCAAACTGGGATTTTTACATTTTATTTCTCAGGATATTAGATATTCCCCCAATCTGCAGAATAATGCCATCTAAATGCTGTATTCCTTTTTGTAAAGGAAACTATGATAGCACTAAAACTACTGTCAGTGTATTTAGGTTTCCAAAAGATACAGAACTTTTAAATAAATGGATTCTTATGATTCCAAGAAAAGATTTTAAAAGAACGAAGTCCTCAAGGGTAAGTTTCATACATTTAATTATCATTCTTATTTAGAATGCATGAATTTACTCGTATTATTTTACTATATCATTTTATTAATTGAATGTTAAAATAAAGGGTTTCACGAGTATTTGAAATTTTAAGAGAAAGAATGGTAGAAAATGATATTAAAATTATTTTATAAAGGTAAGAATATTTAATTAGTATAAACGTTTCAGGGGAAATGTTAAAAACCAATTTAATAATACAATAATTAAATAAATGTGTAATCTCTTAGTATATATGTCAAATGTATAAATATATAAATACATGAATATTAATACACAATAATATAAATTATTTTGAAATCAGTCATTATTTCTTTAATATAATCTTTTTAATAAATGATCTACTGCTGTAATTGTATAGTTTTAATCTAATACATAGCTCTGAGCTAATTTTGAAATTAAAAACTTTTACAAATCTTACATTAAAAAACTGTTAGGAAGAAATTTTTTTCAATCATGTAATGCAATTAAATGTTTTGAATTTACAAAACTAATAATAAAACATTAATTGGTGGCAATTTAAATAAATACATTTCTTCCAGTTTTTATATGCATAAGTTTTAATCTTTAACTCCTTCATTTTTTACACTAAAATTAACACTTGAACTTTAAATATATTATTTGCTTTATAAATTTTCTCAACCCATCAAGATTAATTAATTTCTTGTGCATGATATTTTTATCAGCCTGCTTTTGAAAAAAAATTGTGGTATAGAAATGCTGAGAAATTAACATTTAGTTAAAACAAAATTTAGGCTGATATTATCAAGTTGCAAAAATGGAAAATTAAAAGAAATTCCTTATTTTAAATCAGCACATCAAATTTATAATTAGGTTTGCGAATTACACTTCGAGAAAGATGATTTTTTTTATCCATATGTTGATGTACTTGTTTTTTTGTCCATACACCTAAAGATATAGTAAGGCGAATTGTTTGGGTGACTTCTAATATACTTTTGAAAAATTGTCGAAATAAAAATGGTTATTTATTTCAAAATAAAAATACTCCAGGAAAACGAAAATTAAAAACTTTGGAAAAATAACATTTCATTGGATATATGAAATTATATTTCTAATTTGTTGTATATAACTACTGTTTTATTTTTTGCCTTATTTACTTATTTAAATTTGAGAACATGCAATTTAATCTAATTATGACATTAAAATTCAATTGTTAAACTTCATAGAAATATTTTCTTAATAAATAAACAACAGGATAAACAATCTAATTCTTTATAACTTACTATTTTTCATTAAATGAATATTTTCAATTGTGTCTAAGTGTAATACTATAGATAATCAATATAAAAATGCTTATATTTTTTCAAATTATAAATACTTTTGACTTAAGGCTGTATTTCAATTTTAGTGTTTGTTTTAACATTGAGGGAATGGAGTTTGTTATAATTATAATATTAAAATTCTAATATTAAATTATTCATATCACAGTTTTAGTAACAAATAACAGGGTAACAACTTTAAAATTTTTTTATTCTTATAAGTTTTACTTTTTTCTAATAAAAAAAAATCAAGTTAAGCAAAATTCCTTTATCGATAAATAACGAACTAATTCATTAAGTTATTTTAAAAAGTTACTTTAACAAATAAAATATTAATTTCTTAAAATAAAAATAATTTTAGTTTTGCTAAATTTAATGTGATATTTTACTTAAATTATGAAAAAAACCAGACATATTTGATGGTATCGCGCCAAATTTGGCTTCTTTTGCCAATATATCAGTGGAGGCAAACATTTCAATAGGTCTTCTTCCGATGACTCATTACACACGCGCTCAGGCCTTGTATTCTAGAAGGTGTTTGTACATCAATTGGAGGAATGCGAAGCAGTGTATGTTCCTTCCTTGGAAATTTTATCTCCTGCGGAAAATTCGATGAAATGTGTCTTTTCGTGGTAAGGATCTCCAAAGTTGGCATGACCAGTGCACGTCATGCGGAGCGACCACGAGACTCATACTCGAGAAGGCATCTAGGCAAGAAAATTCTTCAATCGGTAATAGCAACGTGCAATGTGGACAATAGCAATTGAAAAAAAAAAATTGCAATTTGTCATAAGCACAAGCAATGTAATTATCACTTGCTTATGACAAAACTCTATTTATGAATAATTTAAACAAAGTTTTGGAGCAGCTTGTCCTTTTCGGACCTTGCGCCAGAAAACCCAACTAACCAACCAACCTATGACAAAACTCTTTCTAGAAACTCCTTATGCAAAGTGAGGTGCACGGCCAAGCATCATTTATTTTTTCAAAAAGAACTTTCGACTTCAAGGATCAGAAATATTTATTTAATATATTAGAAACTTACTCACTATAGTAATTAAAAAAGAAAAAAAAGCGTGATGATGCAAATCTTCGAGTATAGCTGGGCTGTATCAAGTTTGTGGGTTTTTTCACCCTAAAAAAGTCTAAAACCATCAATGGGTTATCAAAGAGCGCTTATCTTTACAAGGGCAAACACGATAAAATGTAGACAGAGAAGCCTATTCAGTAGAGCACTTGAAGCGGACCTTAAAGTGCATAGAGCTCTCAGAGAAAGTCATAGAACGAAGAACACTGAGAAAGCGAGTAATAGTTATCAGATACCAACGATAGAAAGCAAGATCTATATAGCTTCTCGGGCGACAACTATGATTCTAGTCGTGTAAAGGCGGTATTAACCGAGTGGTTTGATTTCTGCTTTTTGCGATAGAGAAAAATTCCTAGTGAGTAAGCGGAGCTGAGGAAATGAACAAACAATTGCACCCGCTTCAGTCAAAGTGTCAGTGATATAAATACCTTCGATAGAAACATGCGAATATTTCCACTGAAAGTAGCTGGAAAAGAGACAGTCTTTTAAGATTTTTAATTATATTTACACTCACCGATTCCCTCTCACTATGGCCGTTGGTCAGATGTTGAATAGAACTTTTGCTATCCGACAAGATATGAACTTCATTTATGCTAGATATAGATTTAAGTGTTCCTAGACTCTTATTGATGATAATAAGCTCAGAATGAAAGAGTGAGCAGTAGTCTGGTTTCCTTTTCTAGAATTTCAACTCTAGATCATGGAATTTGATGTAAACACCACAGCGAGTACAGCTATTATCATTTTACAACCACCTACAAACTTCTGAGTTGCATCTCCTGGAATGGGATTAATTTTCTCAAGAGTTAGTTGTCTTAAATAGATTGGAAGATCGCTTTGCTCGTTTACATAACATGTAAATCTGTATCGAAATAAACGTTAGTGAGACCCTTGGAAGGGCCAACACACCGTGATAGAAGCAACCGCTGAGCACCTTCCAAGCGATATTATTGGAGAGAATATGACTAAAAGGAATATTTTTTTAAGTCTTTGATTGTTGCTGAAATTTTTAAGGAGAGCAGAGTTTCTATTTCTAGATCGAACACTACTAATTTTATTGTAGTATTTAAAGTGATAAGCATTTCTTCAAAACACAAAAGCCACAACTCATCTTCGAAAAGCACAATGCAATTTGTTGTAAGAGTTCCGAAGGCTAGTGATTATTCTAGCTTCGCAATGCTGGAAATGTTCAAGTTTCTACAAGTTGGATTCCGAGGCACAACAAAAAAAATACAAATTCATATTCCAGAATAGGTCGATTATGGGTGTTTCTAATCGTGGCAGTATCAGCTCCTCAGTCACGACCTGATATATATTTTAAATTGTTGAGGCGTCTCCTAGCTCTCAATACTGGGTGATCGATATGTTGATTACACAAAATTTCTGAATCCAGAACAAAACCGAGTTATTTAGCGTGCTTATTGACGGAGAAAAGTTGATAGCACAAAAAATTTCAGGGTGAAATCAATATAATCTTCTATTACTAGAAAACTATCCAAGAGTGAACTTAATTGGATTTAAATTAAATTTATGGATCTCAGCAAATTTACACAATTTTTCAATGGCAAAGTTAATGTCACTCACCCTCCAGAATTATCTAATCAGTGCCAAAGTTCCAAATCTCAATATTGTCCCCAAAAAGATTAATTTTTCAATTATCAGGAATAATATGCTGCATTCTCTCAAGGAAGAGAGGAAACAGAGCAGGGCTTATGACAAAGACCTTGTGTAATTTCCAGGAACAGCCTGAAGCTTTACTAATAAGAAATTTTAAACTTCACCATAATGAGTCGACGATTACTCAAAAACCCATAAATCCAGTTCAGAATTTTCTCACGGTTTTCAAAGATTTCATAAAGTTTTAAAATTAGTTTCTGACACGATATCCTATTAAAAGCCTTTGATAAATTAAAAAAAAGGCAGTGTTTGTGTGATTGCAAAAAACGTTCCACCTGTTAAGAATGATCATGCACCATTATCCATAGAATCAACAAAGAAAAGGCAGACCATTCTGTGATGAGTGAAACTGGGACCATATTTAAATTTACCTGGAGGCCTCATTTTTTAATGTGCTCTTTCGTTAAATTGAAATATGAATTGTTTTTCCAGTAACTTATAATATTAAAAATTACATTTTTAAGATTGAATAAAAAACTTATACGTACTAGTGAGTAATATAAATATCCCATATTCATAATTCACCGATACATCATTATAATATTTATTTAATACATTGAAATACAGTGGTTAGTATTTTTCTGATTCAACCTAATACCACTCTGGATTCAAATCTCGGGCATTTTAGTTTGATTTTTTTATGTTTTCTTTATCTCTGAAAGGTAATTTTTTGCTCACGAGATCCCGTTATGATTTGACAGGGATCCACACAGTTTAAGTGGATTCCGAACCAACGTAAAAATACAAGTCCAAGATAGGATTCGACTATACACAAGACCTACTTTGACACTCTTCCTAGAAGAAAAAATTACCCTTTTCAGATAAAAACTCTTACATTATTTATATAGAAAACTAATTATGTCTATTTCTGGGCATAAAAAATTATAAGTTTCTAGAAATTCCTAAGAACTTCCATGTAAATAAGGTAAATGTAGAATTGAAATTAAAAAGTTTTTGAACGCTTAAGGATACATTTTAAAGATAAATATATATAAATACAAAAACCTCATAAAATTATTGCAGTAAATAAAAAATTTGAACAATATCCTGTAATTGAATTACATGCACCCTACCAAATAACTATGGGTATATAGAATTAGAATGTCCCCACAACGTGCAGCAGGTGAACCAAAAGCAGTTCTGAGTAAATTGTGCAAACGTCATAATTCTTAGAGGAAACTTCGTAAAAACGATCGTTTTTCATAAATCACAAAATTGGAAAACTGGAAAATACCTACATTTCACAGATAGGTACACAAAAAAAAGTAACTGTCGTTTCTTATTTATTGTCTAAATGTAACTGAGATGAATTCAAGACCTCAAGTTATGAAAAACATAAGATGAACTGGCACAACCTATATACGATACCACTCTTTCCTTTGGTTTAACACTTCGTGAGTTCATTTTCTTCCTTGGATTTCCAATTTAATTTGTACGTCATAATCGATTAACGATTGGTTGAAAAAAGTATTTTTGAATGAATTACCGTTATGTAAATTAACAGTGCACAGAAAAAATATGTTTCCTGGAAAAAATCTAAATATTCTTACGTTGCAATTTACTAGAATAAATATTGTTAAAATTATTATGTGAACATATTGCAGTTTTAACGTCATCAAACATTTTATAAGCGTATACTACAATCTAAAATTGAAAGTCATGCCCAAAAAGTCTAAGCTTTTATATACATATTAATAATTTGAATAACGAATATTTATTGAATATATTTATCCACAAATCTATTTCTATATATTTCTTATTTTAACGCATTTCCATATATTCACGTTGAATAAATTTGAGCGTTGACATTTTCTATTTTATGTACCTCCTATTCCTCAAATTAAAATACATTGACTAAACCTAAATATTTCATCAATTTTAATGACTTGTTTTTTTAGCTCCAATAAAATTTGAAGTTGTTAATAATTCATTTTCATTCTACAGAAAATTATGTTGTAGAAGTTACAGACCGGCATTCACGTCAGCATTCGAAAATTTGTTATTTTCTCATGTTTTTAAATATATTAATATTCTCATGTTTTTTTCTCATGTTTCAGAAATTCTTTTTTTCTGCTACTACAAATATTTCATATTTCATATATCTCGGCATCTTATCATTGCTTTTGTTAAATATCTTACATTTTTTGTGTATCTATATTTAAAATCCCCCAGACACATGCATGCTCACGCACATGTAAATTAAAGTGAATTCACGGGTCAAAGTTAGGTGGAAAAGAAAAATTATTTTTAGAATTAAAGAATGAAAATTTTAATTGAAATAATTGTTTATTAATGGAATTTGAAAAGTTTGCTTTTTGGATGCATACGATTTCAAAATATTGCTTATGGCAAATGAAATAGTAGAGCTATTTATGGAAATCTGTAAGAATGATCATCAATAAACATTGCATAAAAATGAGAAGCATAAATTTGAGAGAAAAAGTTGATTTCCTCTTTTTGATTCATTTAGAGTAAACTTGCGATTTCCAATTAATAACAGCGAATATGGGGGAGATATATCATTGAAAAACTAAAGCTCAACCAAAAAGAAAGGAGATTGAATCAGGGACATGACTGGTGTTGTGAACATCAACCGCCATCTTTCCGACTTTCATTCAATATTCTCTACGATTTGATTTGAGATTTTCCTTTCCGAGATTCTATGAATATAGTCAAAAATAAAAAAAGTAATAGTATTTAAAAAAAAAAAAAAAAAAAAAAAAAAAAAAAAAAAAATACCCGAATTCTATTGTTTCTTGAGTTATGAAAAATATTTTATACAGTTCATTTGATATTCGGAACGCTCTGTTATGGTAAAAAAACAGCTAAATATTACGATAGTCTTAGATATCAGTTGTTCTGCGGTTTTATCCACTAAGGAAAATATAGCAATTTAACACAAATCCTTTCTTTTTTTAATCATTAGAGGGTATGCATATGGGGAAGATTTTACAAATGTGATCACCTCCCAATCGCTGGCGAGGTGAGGAGGAGTCACGGGCATATCTCTAACATCACAGCAGGGAATAGTTAAGGAAATTCGAAAACGTTTTCACGTGTTAATCGAAGGTAATCTTTTTTACAAATGAGTCAATGTTTATCTGTTACAGTGATAGGAAGTGTTATTTGAATTGGAGATAACTTAAAATAATGGTAACAATTTACTGTATGGTCACCTTGGCGACTTTTTTAAAAAGTCGCGAAAAATGTCACCATTTTGCACAAACAAGGCTGGAATGCATCAAGAGAGGTTGGAATCCCTCATCTGCGATTGGTCGGATTTGGTTGGGTTACCAGAAAATTTTATTTATCGCCAAATCTGGAAAAATCGCGACAAAAGTGACCATACATTAAATTTCAGTCGAAATAATTATTGTCAATACATGCATGAAACAAAACCATCGTTGTGATCAGATTAATGTGGAAGAAACAATGGTTGGTAGTAAGATGATATTTCTTTGACAAAACGCAGACTTCCATTTGGAGCCATGAGTACTCATATCTACTGTTATGACTAGAGAAAAAAAAAGGCTTTTGTTATATTAAAATACTTTGTTGTACATAAGACTAACTTGGCACCGTAAAAAAAAAGCATTGATTGGCAAAGCCCACACCCTTGGCACGAATAATTTTGGTAAATTATAAATTTTGCCTGTCTTGGTAATCCTACTTTGATACACTATGTGATAAATCTAACTATTTCTGGAATTCCTATTTAGCCATTTTGTTCTGTCTTGGAGCTTGTTTTCAGTTTCTCACCAAGGGTGTGTGCTCTCCTATTATTTTACCAAAATATTTAAAGGAACTACTTTGATATATACCCTCAAAAATTAAGCGCCAAATCTGGCACTCCCTACGGACTTTTTAGGGTTGTTGTTTCTTATTTTAATGTTGCCAATTTAGGTTTTTGCTGTTGTCAAATTTAGTATTTTCTTGTATTTTGTACCATTTTTTGAATTTTTTTAAAAGTTTTTTTTGTTATTAATTATTTGTATTTAACTAGAATCCCTCTTGGCAAGAAAAAAAAAGTCGCCAAATTTCCGATTTGAGGGGATATATCAAAGTAGTTCCTATTTCCATTTTAGGTTTTCATTTCGCGAACCTAACTGCTTCGAGCAATCTTTGTCACTTTTCTTTTTAAAGCATTAAACGAAGAATAAATACAAAACCTTCTGTTGCCAAACAGGAAAATTAAGATTCAGAAAATAAAAATTTTGAGTTATGGCATCTACCGAGAGGAAATCTTTAATTTATATATACATCTTTAATTTGATGCAATAAGTCTTGCTGTCAATCATTAGGACAATGATTCACGGTGTCTTATTTTCTATTCACAGTGCTTATCTCATAAATAATTCTTTTCAGAATGATTCAATAACGATTCCAATAAATATTCAATTATCAAAAATACATAAAGTTGTCTCGGCTAGATTACTAGACATGAAGTAATTGTTTTTATTTGAAAGTCTAATCACGAACTGTTGAAATGAAGATCAAACATAGAACCATGTAGCTACCGGAGTAAGAATCCATAAATTATTTTGATGGTTCCAGACTTCCTACAACGGCCTTCAGAATATTTCATGCAAATTATATTTGTATTTATTTTATGTATATATATAATACCTAGTTATAAATACCACAATGTTATACATATGTGTGTACATAGTATACATAGTAATTTTGTATACATATACACATACGTATATATATACATATACATATATATATACATATACATATATATACATATACATAGTAATTTTGTAAAATGCTGAGAAAAAGAATAAAGAAAAATAAATTATTATTAATTATAACCAGCGGGTGACCGAGCTCCACTCGGAGAAAACAGGTATCGAAGCTAACTCGAAGATTTAAATTTTCAATTGGGTTTTATCAAAACAATACATGCCATAAGAAAATTTGTGAAACCATTGGTGAAAAGATAACCAGTTAAAGTGCACCATTGTAAACTATTCTAAACAAAGTTAGAGTTTGGAAAGGGGACTATTCTATACAAAGGTAAAGTTTGAAAAGTCATAGGAAATAAAAGGTAATTGATAACACAAAATTATACAATTAAAGAAATGGTGCAAAGTAAGCAGTGTAAAGATTGAAGTGTGTTGAAGTTCAATATTTTTGACAAATTTATTTAGAAAAACCAAACATATATACATACATAAGAAACATATTATAAAACTATAACAGCATAAACATAATAAACTTTAATCATTGATTGTCCATGTTGTCCAGGTAGTTTCTTGTCGGAGAGGCGGCTGGTGAGTTTCTCTTGTTCAGGACTTCCTTCCATACGACGTTTCGGGTGTGGGTTGGATTCTCAGGACCTTCAACGCACTTTGACGCTTGACTCTTGAAAACGCGACGTAGAGCATTCCGTGCCCGAAGACCGTCGTGAGGAGAAGCACGCCGACGAATTCGAATGTTTGGCCTTGTGACTTGTGTATCGTAATGGCAAATGCTGGAGTAACTGGGAATTGGTGAAGTTGCATAGTTGCGCAAAGCTGTGGTTTGCTGGAGTCGAGCGTGATCCTTGGAAGGTGTACTTGTCAGCCTGCGTGTTCACCAGTGATGATCTTAGCCTTGATGATGTTGTTGCAAAGTTCGGTGGCAATCAATCGTGTTCCGTTGCACATTCCTTCAGAGGCGTCCAAGATTCGGAGAAGCATGATGATAGCGTTCTTCTTGAGCTTCAGATTGTGTGGAGCCAAGTCGGCGATGTTGATCGAAAAAGCATTCTGACAATGACGGTATCTTCTAGTTGTCCATTTGCGGGCAGAATTGAGTTGATCGCTTGTTGTTCCAAAATTCCGGCTCCTTGAAGAATTTCATGTAGAGGTGCGTTCTGCATGTTGAAAATGTAGCTTGAAATCTGATGAATGTTGAAATGTCGGATTTTGTTGACGGTGATTTGAAATCGAAATCAGTTCCTTAAATGCTTTTTTAGAAATTCGAATATTTGGAAATTGGAATTTTGAACGAATCAAAAAGAACGAATCTTTTTAGTTAAAGAACGAGCGCTAAATTCAAAATTTCATTACCAAATTTCCCTTAATAAAAAGCAGTGGAATTAGAATCATACTTTTTTAAAAGAAAATTTAGTAAAAATATCAAAGTTATCCTTATTTTTTTCTTTTATATTTGTTTCACCTTAATTTTATGATTTAAAAATAATCGTGTGGTCATCAAACTTTATTAGTTCGCCATATTGGCTATAGATGGCAGCACGTTACCGCTTGAAACCTATTAGGCAAAAGACAAAGAAAATTTAAGTGCTGCCATCTATAGCCATTATGGCGAACTAATAAAGTTTGAAAATATCCTATCTGTAACTCCGAACTGCTCGACCAGCGCCAATCGATTCCTCGTGGCCAAAAACCCCAGACTTCCAAGTTTACCGGAGTTTATTAATTCTGGGGCGATTTTCGACTTGGCAAAAATTCCTCGTATTATACACTACTGGCCATTAAAATTGCTACACCAAGAAGGCGACATGCTACAGACGTGAAATTTATATGAAAGGAAGAAGGTGCTGCGATATGCAAATGATTAGCTTTTCAGCGCATTCAGACGAAGCAGGCACCAGTAGCGTCAACTACATTGTGTTTAAATGAGGAAATTGTTCAGCCGGTTCCTCATACACAAATTGCATTTGAACGTTGTTGCCTTGTGAAAAGGTTTTGTGATGCCTCGTGTAAGAAGGAGAAATGCGTACCAGCACGTTTCCGACTTTAATAAAGGTCGAATTGTAGCGTACCGGGATTGCGGTTTATCTTATCGCAGTATTGCTGCTCGCAACGGTCGAGATCCAATGACTGTTAGCAGAATATGGAATCGATGGGTTCAGGACGGTAATACGGAACGCCATGCGGGATTTCAACGGCCACCTATCACTAGCAGCCGAGAAGACAAGCATATTATCGTCATGGCCGTAATGAATCGTGCAACCACGTCACAAGCCGTGAGTCAAGAAATGGGGTCGTTTGGAAGACAACAAGTGTCTGCACGAACAGTTCGACGAAGTTTGCAGCAGCATGGACTCTCAGCTTGGAGACCATGGCTGCGGCTTCCCTTGACGCTGCGTCATAGACAAGAGCACCTTCAATGGTGTGATCAACGACGAACCTGGGAGCATGAATGGCGAAACGTCATCTTTGCAGATGAATCTAGGTTCTGAGTACAGCATCATAATGGTCACATCCGTGTTTGGCGGCATCGTGGTGAACGCACACTGGCAGCGTGCATTTGTCATCGTCATACTGGCCTATAACATGGCGTGATGGTATGGGGTGCCATTGGATACACGTCTCGGTCACCTCTTGTTCGCATTGACGGTGCTTTGAACAGTGCACGTTACATTTCTGTTGTGTTACAACCCGTGACTCTACCCTTTATTCGAGCCCTACGAAACCCTTCGTTTCAGCAGGATAATGCCCGACCGCATGTTGCCGGTATTGTACGGACCTTCCCCGATACGGAACATGTTCGGCTGTTGCCCTGCCCAGCACGTTCTCTAGATCTTTCACCAATAGAAAACGTCTGTTCAATGGTTGCCGAGCGACTGGCTCGTCACCAAACGCCAGTCATTACGGTTGATGAACTGTGGCATCGTGTTGAAGCTGCATGGGCATCTGTACCTGTACATGCAATCCAATCTCTGTTTGACTCAATGCCTAGGCGTATAACTGCTGTTATTACTGCCAGAGGTGGTTGTTCTGGGTACTGATTTCTCAGGATCTATGCAGCCAAATTTTTTGAAAATTTAATCACTTCTTATTTCGAGGATAATATATTTGTCCAATAAATATCATTTTGTTATCTGCATTTCTTCCTGGTGTAGCAATTTTAATGGCCAGTAGTGTAGTATAGGATAAGAAAATTAATTTGCTAAATGAATAAACTTTTAAATGACAATAATTTTATATACTTTGCACAATAAATTCAATGATAATGAACTGTTTTATAAATCTTTAATCATGTATTAGAATATCAATTTAAATTATTATAGTGATATAATAACTGCATAATTTATATATAAAATTTTCCCAAAGCGGGAATTTCTACTTTTAAAATGCCTATTTGCTAAACCCTAAAACAAATCTTTTACTGCAAGGCTCGTCAGACGAAGAGAATTAAGACTCACTAGAGAGAGTATTTTGATCTTATTTGTTCAGGATTGATGGGAGGGAAAAAATATTCTCGTTGTTTCATGTAACATTCCATCTATATGCAAATATACCTCTCATACTTTGTTTCTAGGTGGCAACGAATGGGGGAGACATGAGTTGTCTTCCTGATGTTGTTTGATAAGGATTATTAAGATACGAATTGCCATTTAGTAAGAAGAGGTACTTTGAACAAGAATCTTAATTTTTCTCAATATTGATATTTTTTGTCACAACAATGTGGCTCTGAAGCCTATTTTGTTCGAAAGAAAATTTTCTATTTTGCTGTAATGCCTTCATGTTTTATAAAGCAATTATTTTCAAAATTTTCAAGTAAAAAATATCTTCAATTTTCAAATTATTTATTGGAAAAGAATGCAAAAACTTGGATTAAAACGAATTTGTCACTGAAATTTTAAACATTAACCCTTCTTTGCATAATGGTGGAAATTTGCATCATAACCTATAATGCCCAAAAATTATATAAAAGAACAAGTTCACTTTAAGTTGATCGTGTTTGGATACCTTTTTAATGTCCATTGCATAAAAAGAAACATAGCTATCCAAAATAAACAAGTGTCATTATCAGTGAAACGAGCTTAAAGTTGTCTCATTCCGCTGTTTGTTGTAGTTGCAATAAACGTATGATTTCGTTTATAATTTTGTTTTATTATATTAGAGTTTCTATTGCGCTAAAAAATTGAAAATGAGTGGAAGAAAGGTTTGTAACACGTGTTTCTGTTATTTTCCTCTTTCATTTCTATTTAGTACTAAGCTAATGATCTAACTTTGGATGATGATGGAAATTTTTAGCATATTGTTTTTTGTTAAATTTATACTATAAATATATACTAAGATTTTTTTAACCATTTTTCCTTTAATTTTGAACATGAATTATATCAACTTGATTTATTTAACCAATAAAGTAAAAATCATGCAAAGAAGGGTTAAAGTTTTATGGAAGTAATAATGGAAGCGAAATGTGTGATTATCGTACTTTCTTTCTACTGCAAGTGATTTCATGAAATTGCATCAATCTCAGCTTTTAAAGCTGTATTTTGGTCTAAAGATAACATTTCCAAGTTCTTAATTTAGTACTCCCTTTTATTGTAACTGTTGTGCTGTAAAATGTGTAATAAGAAGCTTTTATCAGTTTCTTTGTAAACATCACGTGCATATGTATGCATGTATAGTGACAACGTTAAACTAAATAAGAAAAATTCAAATATAATTTTGCAATTCATCCATTCAAATATACATAGAAATTCAATCATTCAAAAATAGATAGAAGTAGAGTTACCAAAATGTTAGTAATAAAATTGAAACATTTTCTGTACAAATATAAATTGAAATATTTAATAGATACAGAAAGATAAAATAATATAAATGAAAAGGTATGTCAATATTCATCTTTCTTAGGAATGTTATGTAAAGGAACATATTGTATATCTTGGGAGTATGTAATAAACACTTATCAAGAAAAGAACCTGCCCACCATGCTTGATGTTTTTAGCTATCTTGGGAAAGTTTACTTTTTCGCATGAAAAATAATTATTTTTTTTATTAAAAAAATTATGAAGGTCAAATATTTATCTCTCTTGCTTTAAAATGTAACTGACAACATGGACAATAATAATCAATTATAATTAAAATGAATTACGAATATAACGTTATAAACTATGCTACTTGGAAATTGAATCACTTATTTAAATTTATTAGTTTTTGAAAGAAAATAAAATATCGTATTTATTCTTTATTAAATTTGGATTAAATAGAGAAATCATGAGAAGTTTCGAATAAAGTTGAATACATTCTATTGTAAGTTCATGAATAAATGAACTTAAAATATACAAATTTACTTATGAATTATGAGTTAAACAAGTTCTGAATTATACTTAGAAAACATAAATAAAATTGCTTTGTCATTAAAAATAATTATTTTTTATTCAATTTTATTGTAGTTTGCCAAGAAAAATAAGGTATTTCTATTCATTAAATTCAATAAATATTTTTATTCAATTCAATAAAGAATTATTCAATTCAATAATAATTAATAATAATTTATTTAAATATGAAAATTTTAATTTATACTGCATATAATGTGTATAAGAAAAAATGAAAATAAAGCACTTTTGTAAAAAAATCAATAATTAAGTGTTGTTGGGAGATTAATTAAATATTTAATTTTATAAATTCCACAAAACGACTCTTCTTAAAAATGAATAAGGAAAAATTAACTATCATATTTCAAATATCATATATATAATTTTAAGTGAATTATTTTACTTAATATGCTGATGTTTTTCCATCTAGAAATCTTCCTATTGTTGAATATGCGTTTTCATTTTATTTAAATATATTTCAAATTAGAGTAAACTTCTTCTATACCTAAACAAAATAAATCTGAAATCGGAAATTATACATCAATATATTTAGTAATTTCTGAAATTTTTTATATTTAATTTAAGCGTAATAAACATTTGATTTTTGGAAAATAAATTAAATTTCTTACATTAATTAAATATATAAAAAATATTGACTCATGTACATAAATTTATAATTTTCATACTTTGTTTTGAAATGTATGTCACTTTTCGTTTGAAAATATGTCTTTTTTGATGCATTATCTCCAATTCTTATAAAATGTTATTTCTTTTGAGGAAACAACATATTAAAATTCAAACATGAGATAGAAAAGTACATTAAAAGTAGTTTTTTAATAAAAGTGTTAATGATAAAATAAAACGTTATTTTAAGAAATATAAACCAATCTTTAACAGTTGCTTTTCTGTTTCAATTTCATTTAAAGATTCATTTTTAAACTTTAATTACATACATTGCATAGGTAAATATTCAAATTTTTCTTTTAATTTTGTTAAATACATTTAATAAGTTTTTTTTACAATTAAAATAACTAAAAATTTATATTGAATACAAAGTTCATAAATATAAAGATTATTGTTTTTACTGTTATAATTATTTTTAATTTTTGCTAAAATGAACTTTAAGAACCCTAAATGCTATTTAGGTTTTAAAAGAACTACGAAAGGTTTGTTGATCATACTTTCGGCATTTAAATTAATTTTTTTTGGTAGTTGTAAATATGCTTTGGCTAAAAATACTTTGACCTTAAATGCTTGTAAAATTCTTATAAAGCAATTTAAAATCACCGACCACTGGTGGTAATGAGCAAATCTATAATCAAGCAAAAAAAAAAAAAATAAAAAATAAAATAAAAATAAATAAATAAATAAATAAAAAGTGAATACAGAGAATGAAAAGCACTTAAAGGGAAAATCCTTTTTCAAGATAAGCAAAAATTACTTAAGTTTGTAGACTGTTTTCTTAGGAAAAATGAATTTAAAATGCTCTAAGAAATCTCCTCTTGTGCTATCATTCTTAAGAAAGATAACGATAAAGTATTCTTTTAGCTGATATTTCAGCTGATGTTGAAAGCTTTTGAATTCTCATGATTAGTAATGTATGGTCGATAGCTAAATAAAATATTACCGAAAGGGGGGAAACTTATTTGGGAACAAAAAGTGCAATCAAATAATTACATCTTTTGATTTACGCAATCTCTGAGAAAGTTTAATTTTGAATACTCCAAACTATAATACAAAATTATAAGATCACAAAAATAGAAATGAAATCACTTTTATCAATATTCATCTCAAATAGATGATTGTAATCTTTTCCTTAATTACGAAAAGCTTTAATTCAGAC
>JAPDSC010059102.1:2725-31955 GCA_026290005.1 Latrodectus geometricus
AAAAAAATATGAAGGTAAATATATTGATTATTGTATCATTTGTAACATAATATCATATTTTGAGGGATATTGTCATAACCTTTAAAGTTAATTTGAGTTACATATTTAAATTATTTATCATGGAGTTATTTAATTATGTGGTTCCCAAAATATTTTTATGTAGTCATTGAGTATTATTTTAATTTATAAGTGTCTTCTTTATGAAGAAAGGCATTGAGAAAAGTAATTCCTAATTTATGCTCCTTTGTTCACAAAATTAATATACACTTTCTCTTTATATTTTGCCATTAGATTCTTAAATTCATTAGATTTTTTGTTTATTTAAAAAATATTAAAAAAGTGATTTAACACGTTTGCATTTTTAAAAAAAATACTATTTTGCGTTTGCTCAAGGCAAAATTTTTATTAAAAAAATTTATAAAACTATTATTATCTACAAAAAAACATATTACTGGTCATTAAAAATATAGTTATGTAACGAGTCTCTAAGAACAATATGTACCAATCTTATTATTAAACATTTTAGACACATTAACTATTCTTTTTATATGATTAATGATAAATTACTCAGAGTTTTCTAAAATAAACCTGTATGCCATTTTCTTAGATTAGATTTGATGCATTACAGAAATAAGCGATTATATATTTCAACATAACAGGAAAAAGGGAATCAAAGCATCACTGTAAAAAAAATACTGAATTATAACTTAAATAATGAAACTAAATACTATTAATTTATATTATTCATATTAAAATTAAAATTCAGATGATTAAATTCTTATATTTGGAAATACGAAGCTTGATTTTATATGAAAGCAACCCCACCAATCTTTCGTAATTAATGTAAATAATAATCCAGTTTTGGTTAACAATGAGATGAAGGGTTTTATTTTGAAAATATTCCTTTTTTAATTCCTCTAGTAATTATCTCTACCTCATTCGACAGCACATTGTAAGCAACTCTATCATTTGAAGATTGATATAAGATATTTTATAATGCCCTTTAGGTGTTATTATCCTCCTGTAAAGGTTTTTAAAGATAATATACCCTATTTAAATTTCACAAATAAAGTACCTTGGAAAACTTTCTAAAAAATGTGAATGCTTAAATCAGAAACATTACGATTAGTTATTATTCAATAGTCCAATGTTAAAACACGAGGCGTTTTGTTGTTTAACTCAAGTAAAATAGCGAAGATGCAATATTGAGTTATATTTCTTACTTCGTAAAAGTAAAGCTATTTATTTTCATATTTGTAAATTTAATTTGAGGATTCTAACTTATCAAGTCTATAAGTTAGAAATGATTTTTATGTACATTATGAAGATATTATTTTTATTTAACAATTTGAATTTTAATTCTGTTAATTATTTAAAAAAACTAAATTAATTATAATATGCATCTATTTATTTACTGTTTTATTTTTTTCTAATTTTGTCAGTGAAATAATTACATTTTTATTTAAAATAATTTTCTTATAATTCAGTTTCAAAGTGCCACTGCAGGAGTAATGAAATTAAGTTTCGCTCCCAAATAAATGTCATAAAAATGATGGATTAATTTATGATGGTTTTCTAAAGAAATAAAATTGGCAAGTCATATTTTTCTATACATTGATTAATTAACCAAGATACATTATAGAGAATCTAATAAATGTATATGATTCTGAAATAGCAATTTCTGTCCATGTTTAAACTTTCAGAAAAATAATTAATTTTATATTGTATGTAATGGATCATTTGAATTATTATAGCAAGGTTTTAAAACAAATCTTTATATTGATTTCTGTGATTGGTACGTGTTATCGTGATATTTAATGGCATAATACACTGTCAGGTTCCTGAGAAATGCAAGTTAAGTTAACACGTATTGCATTTTCCTTCATTTACATCATAGTTTGATGTAGTTTTGAAAAAAATATCATTTTTTATTCTCAGAGAAAAATACAAATTCTCTGTATAAAATCTGTGGTAAAATAAAAATGTATCACAGTTAGTGCATCGGAATGAGATTTTACATTTAAAAATATTAGTAAGAAACAAAATTTTTTGAATATCACTATAAAATATGCATGCATATGAGTATCTTTTGAATGATGTTTCAAATATTTAATGAGTTTATAATGCAAAATTACTGTGATAACATACATAAAAAACAAATGTAACCAAATTCGAAACTCATAAAAATTTTTGTTACAATTAATTGAATCACTCTGGTTTTATGGATTAAAGGAATTACTTATTCAATTACTTATTAAAATGAGGCTTAGGTTTTAAATTCTCTCCAAGTAAATGCCAAATGTTTAAAAAAATATCTGCAATTAAGACTAGCAGCATAATTTTCAATAAATTTTAAAATTAATGCTCTTTTCACTCTTTAAAATATTAATTTTTTCCTACACTAGCAATATAATTTATGTTTCTAAGCAATTAATGTATTGATATAAAAAGAAGTCTGTAATTGAAGTCTGGACATTGTGCACTGTAATATTTCCTAATATGTAATTTGGCTTTTTAAGAATTCTATTAATGGACTTAATTTTCGCATTTTTATTTCGCTTTGGGGGGATTAAATAAATTCAATTTCCTCACCTAAAAATCCATTTCACATATAATTACAAAAAATCTAATTTTCCACTCAATAACCATTAAAAGTCTCTATTGTATTAAGCATTAAAAGAAGATAATTTTACTTTATTGTATGCTCTGTAGAGTGGAAAAAGCTTGGCAAATCTTAAAAAGATTTTAATTTCCAACCTCGATAAAAAATGGTATCATCCTTGTTCAATTATTGTTATTCTAAGCCAAATCAATAATAAGTGTGGGGCCTAGTAATAATTAAAAATAAGTTAGCTGAATGAATGTATTTAATACTTGTAAATAAATTAATGGAAACAATTATAATTTATTTGAAAATCAAATTTCTTTTGATTAAAGACAACAAGTACACTAGTGCAAAATTTATGGTTTTAGTGAATGAGAATATTATATTAAATGTTAATGTTTTTTCTAAGATACATAATTCGTGCATTATTTTTATTGTATTTACTATATTTATTATATTTATTTTATTATATTTATTTTTATTATATTTACTAACAATTTTTCTATTAAAGTATTAAAAACATTCTAAGCTAATGAAAAACCTATCAAGGTAAATAATTTTAATTTAAATACACTATCTACTTTTTGAAATAATACTTGCTGTTCTCGGAATATAAAAATGTACATTAGAAAATGAAAATTATAGCATTATTATCTAGAAAATAAAAGTGATTTTTCTTTTCTCTTATTGCCTTATAATGATAAGAATTTCATTAAGCAAGCTCCTCAATTATGTTATTAGAGTTAAGCAATTCTAGATTTTAGATTACAACTGATGTTTATAAGTTTAAGATAATAATTATAGTAAAATAATTATGTATGAGTTTATGCAAATACTTTATTTAACAAAGCATGAAATTTTTTATTTAACATGGAAAGAATGTTGAAAAAATTAAAAATTTTATAACGTTAGAATAAAATATGGGTTCATATAAAAATATTAGACAAACACATTGTAAATTATTCCGAACTTAGAATAAGATATGATATTATCTTAATTACAGATATTAAATACAAGTAAAATATACTCTACATCAGGGTTGGCCAAACTTTTGGGATCCGGGGTCTACTACACATTTAAAAAATCGAAGGCGGTCTACCAATGGCAAAGCTAAATTAATTTATTTTTGGTAACAAGAAAATATGGTAAATTACGTAATTTTTCTAAAGAAAACTTAATATTAATATTTACAACATAAAAATTTAGTGACGAAAATAATCAAAGTATTCATATATCAAATACTGACCATCATATTCACTTCGTTTAGTTGAAATTTGGACTGTATATCTGAGACAAGTTTATCATATTGTGGCTGGTACGAGCTTATTGCAATGCATAAACACGAAATTAAATGTTCATCTGTTAAATGCGACCAATGTTTGTTTTTGCATGGTTGTAAAACCAGATTCGCAAAGATACATCGATCCAAAGTATGATTTCAAGTACAAAATCAATTTATAAATATTTGGAAACGTTTCCTCAGAAATTAATTTCCAAAAATCAGTATCGCTAAATATGCTCTGGATTTAAGAAATATATCGCATCTTTATTTAATAATTTCTTCCTCGACCGTGACTGAAGTGGTATCTATTAAATGTCCTATTTTTTTCAGATACTCAATAAATGTTGACATTTTCATTAAATGGAAATATCATAAAATTGAGCATTTCTTCCAATCTAAATTAGTTAGTGAATCTTTTTCCAAGTTTTTCAAACGAAACATCTAAATGTTCAGTGAAATCTTCGAAATCTCGGTTTGGATTATGGATGCAATCTTCCTCCATGTTTTTGAAGTTTCTTAATTCATGTTTTCTTAATTGAGACGCATACCTTTTTTATCATGTCTTTGAAAGTTTTAATCGCATTCATCGTGTATGTTAAACATTTATTCTTTCCTTGTAGATTTAGGTTTAAGTCGTTAAGTTTTGCAGTAATATCGCAGCGAAAAACTAGTTTCATGAACCATTTCTCATCTTCCAATTCCGTGATATGCTCTCCTTTTATTTGTAGAAATTTTTTTATTTCTGGTAACCGAATACGAAATCTTTTTAAAAAAGCACCACAGCTTAGTCACCTCACATCTGTGTGCAATAAGAGATCTCCGTACTCTGTTTCAGTTTCTTCTAAAAGCGCCAGAAATTGTAGTCTCTAAAGACTTTTTGAACGAATTGAATTGACGATTTTAAAAGTAGTTTGCATTATATCATTAGACTTTAGTGTTTTTGAACACAATACCTGTTGATGGATAATGCAATGATAGCTGGTAAAACTGGGAATTTCCTCATCATTATTGCATAAGGCAATAAAACCAGTTTGATTCCCAACCACTGCTGGAGTTCCATCTGTTATAATAGATACCAATTTATATATTGGAATTCCTGTCTTATCAATAAAGTGTTTAAATGAATTGTAGATATCTTGTCCCCTCGTTTGTATTTTCAATGGAATTATAATTAATAATTCTTCTTTTGAAGCCATATCTTCAAAAACCCTTCTCACAAAAAGGCATAACTGTGCAATGTCACTAATATCTGTGGATTCATCAAATTGAAGAGATAGGAACTTACAAGATTTTAAATCATCATATAATAAATTTTCCAAATTATTATTCATAACTTCCATCCTTCGCATCACAGTGTTACGCGACAAAGAAATATTATTTATTGACGATATTATTTCAGGTTTGTTTTTAAAATCGTGGAAAAGCACTTCTCCCACTTTAATGAAAGCTTCTTTTATCAATCCCCCATCTTCGAATGGTTGTTTTCGCTTTATCAAAACCTCTGTAATTTTAATCGACGTCAATGTTACTGCATTAGCTTTGGTGCCTGGTTTCGTAAATACCGATTGCTGTAAATGTAAATTCGACTTTAATTCATACACTTTAACTTTTCGAAGTTCACTGCCAATTATAAAGTCTGTAGCGTATTTTAAGTGCATGGTTTTAAAGTGTCTTTCGACGTTTGATTTTTTTTTTATTAATGCCTCACTTGAGTTACATATGAGACAAACACATTCTCCTTCAATATAACAAGAAAAGAAATCCTCTTCCTACTTATTGTAAAAATGGTATGTTTTACTTCTCTTAGCACTGGTGCCTGGATGAGTAATTTTAGACGGGTTGTTAAAAAAACAAATTCAACAGTTACGTATCAACAGTTTCGAACAACAGTTCGAACATTTAACAGTTTTGAAACAAATTCATATCAGTGCGGTAGGAAGCATCCTGCCACGTAAGACGATTGAAGTGAAGACGTAAGACGATAGAGGTGAAACTAAACGGCTAGAATTGACGGGGTAGACTAGACGACTCAGCGAGTCGCTATCATGTGCCGGCTACTTGATATAATCTAAGCATCCCACTTTATCAAATTGTTTCGATTTAATTCCTCTGTAAAACGAAAAATTCAGTGACTTACTTTGCACTGTTTGTTTTAGGTTTTAAAGCAAAAACTGTAGTAAATTTTTATTTTACATAATTCATTAATTCTATGACATAAGTCATAAATTAAATTGTTAATATCCGAGATCAATATCGGGATGGTCGCGCGGGCTACCTAAAATGTCTTCGCGGTCGACGTCTTGGCCATCCCTGCTCTACATTAATGGTTCATCACACAAATTATTTTTAAGAGACATTGGGATAGAGAATGCATAAAAGTGTGTTACCGTAATCTAGTAGCTAGAGATTTAACGTGAAATTATTTACAGGGACATGTAGTTCAAACGCTCTTAAAACTCCTTTAAGCATATAACATTACATTTTTTTTTTACAATGCAATAGAAAACATTATAATTCAATAAAGAGCCTGCAAAGTAAACTAAATACTTCAAAATTTGTTATTACTAGTTCTAAATTGTTTCACTCAAACAGTTTTCAGATAATTCTTTGATAGGGAATCTGTAAAAATGCATGGATTAAGATATGTCTACAGAAAATTTATCTTGGATCACTATTGGACAGATAATTTTAATGTCCACGTGAATAGAATGTTCTTATTGGGATAATTAGGTGTAGCCATTTATTTTTCTTATTCTATCAATTGTTGCTGGCATAAAGCTAAGGGGTTAACAGCTGTCAACTTTAAGAGTAAATGATTGATTACAAATTTTCAACATCAAAACATCTTTGAATAACACAGTTTTCTTCTATTCAATTATTTTGCTTTAATTACCACTTTCGCAGTTTAATATACATATTATTTTATTTATAAATGCAATTTATCAATTTATTAGAAATACACTCCTTTCTGTTTTTAGTTTCTAATATATATTGACACTTCATTCTAATTATCAATTATAGTATTAACAATTATGTATATTAATAAAATTAAATAAGACAGTATATTTTAATCCTTTCTATAGCAAAAAATTTTTATTGATTTATTTTTATTGATATATAACTATAACTACAATATATTATATAAACGAAGATAAAACTTTATTTTCCGAATTTCTTTTCAGGTAATTCACAAGGAATTTATTATTCCTTCAAATCTTTTAAATAAATAAATTATACTAACTTCATACGAAAAGTTTCTTTTCTGCGATGTTCAAAGAAATGTTTTGTTTTTCCTATTTATGAGCAAACCATATCGTTTATCGACTTGTTATTGCAGTGTGATATTCTCCAAAAGAAATAAAGAATAATGTAAGGGCTTCTCCTGTACCTCAATCGTACGGATTTATTGGTTTACGAAACTGCATCTGTTTGTTTCGAAAGTAGAAGCAAACATAGATACATTATGTAGAATTGTTACTTATAACTTTACTTTATCTGCAATTTATGTTCTTGGAAAATAATAAATATATCGATAACAGTATTATTACAAATCGTTAATAAATTAAGTTAAATATTATTAAATCCATCAAATAACATGTTATTAGATTTATAACATTAAATATTAAAATATGAAGGATTTATATGCACTATTAGAACCAATTTAAATTGAGAACTTTTAAACTAGTTTCAGCGATATTACGTTAATTGTACTTATTTTATAGATTATTCTAATTTATTTTGAAATACGTTCTGTTTATTTTATACATACAATTGTGAAGGTGATTATATTTTCATCATACATCATTGCATAAAATGTGTTTCTCTTCATTAATTGTGTCAAATAACAATTAATACATTTTATCATATATCTTTTAAATGATTGCATAAAATATTTGTTAGAAATTCTCACAAAGAACCATAAATAGGATAATTATATTTGCAAAAAAGTATTTTGATATTTACAAATCTACGTTTATCAGAATAATATTATTTACTGAAGTATATGGTTTTCAAAATGCATTAATAATTAATTTTTTGACATCCATAAATTTTATTGAAATACCTATACTTCCTTGAGAGTAAAGGTTAAGTTAAAAATAAAGTTATTTACAGAAACTGATTTGAACATGTTATGATGCAGGTAAAAAGTTACATTTATTATAAAAACTTTTTATTGTGAAACAATATGGATTAATATCGATTTAAAAATTATCAAATTACTGATTTTATTATTTCACTTAAGGTTAAACTTTTTTATGTCTGGGTGTTACTTAAAATATTTCTTTAAGAAATAATAAATAGTAATAGTTAAGAATTAAAAAACTAAAAGAAATGAATGTAGAAATTACTAACGGTAATCTATTATGTAAATATAAATAATATTAAATTAATATATTTTATAATTACATTAAAATATATTGATATTAAATAATTACATTAAAAAAGGTTTTAGATATTTTTAATAAATACGAATATGTTTTTATCATAAGACAATTAATGAAACAAACCAAAGAATAATCATACCACAACTAATAATAAATATAATTTTTATGTATGTAAAAATGTATTATAAAAGATATTGCAACAAAGAAAATTAATTAAATTATATTTTTATTATTGTTTTTCATAAACTCCAATACATTATATATGATTAAAATTTTAAAATTGCATGTTTGTATTCTTCTAGAAAATAAAATTTAAGTTTCTTTCAGATTAATTTTTCTTGTCATAAACTATATTACAAGTATGCTATTTGTAGTTAAACTCACAAATAAAAAAAAATTCAGTAATAAATTTATAATGTACACAAAGAATAATACCAAATTTACTATAAAAATTTATGAGAGGATTTATATTTATAATTATAATAAAAAGAAAAAATATACTTGGTTTGTATAATATAGAAATTACTTCTTTTTAACGATACCTAGTAATTGCGTATGTTCAAATTATCAAGTTCTCTTTAGCTGAGAATTAAATTTTATAAAAACTTGTTTATTACATTCCTTTATAAGATTTGTATAACAAAAGTTCCAAATTCATGCAAATATCTAAAGATTCTTCTTCAATAATGATCAGAAATTTTTATTCAATCCATAAATAACATTCTCTCTTTCTTCAAATCATGTTACCTTATAAAATTTCAGATAAAACTAAAAAACGTTTTTCTCTATTAACGATAAAGATAATGTTTAATATATAAGCATAAATCAAAAATTATTATTAGTATCGTATGAATTTTGTTAGGGTATGCTGAACTATTAGTATGATATGAATGTTAGTTCATTTTAATATCAATTGAACCAAAAATATTTCAACTATATGTAATTTTACGTAGTTTTAGTAATAATTTGAAGGGCATTAAAATAACAAAATAAGAAAAGCATTATTTCTAAGATATGAATTTTCTTATTAGTCTCTGGAAAAAAATAGCTTATGGTCTCCTGTGATAAACAAGTTTTTAACATAATTCTATGATACTTAAATGCAAGAAAAAGATTGGAAAAATATATATCTAATATAAATACTAAAAATATTTTCTAAAATTTTGTCTAAAATATATTTTAATAAGCTTCAAATTTGCTTAAAATATTTTATTATATTTGAATTTATAGATTTTATGAAATGCGGTGTAAATCATTAACTGCTTCTTACTTACTTCTTTTAAAATATAAGTATTCATGTTGTATGAAATATATTCATAGTTTTATAAAATTCCATATTCAAAAGATTTTTCTAAATATTCAAATGTATGACTCATGTATTCCATTAAAGTCAAAATTAATTCACTTGAGTTAATGTACATATTACATTAAAACTAAAAAACATTAACAATTAAGAAAAAAAAAAAAAAAAAAAAAAAAAAAAAAAAAAAAAAAAAAAAAAAACTACAATGCTTTAGAAAATATTTACATTAATTAAATATATATTTTTACTATTCTAAATAAAAATGTTTCCCAAGTGCAAATTTTGTATAATTTCTAAGAGAAATTTCGTTCTTTCCGAAAAAAAAACAAGGTAAATCTTACAATCACAAACATGTTTATAAATTTAAAATTTAAATTTGTGAAAGAATTGGGAAGTAATGTATGATTATATATTTAAAAAAATTTGGTATTATTTTATTAATTTTATTATTTATTAAATTTATATTTTTGTTCTTATTTTTCTTTGCCCAATTTTTATCTTTTGAGAAGGAAAAGGACATCGATCATTTACATAATACAATGAAATCTAACTGTCTGATTTTGGTTTTGTTTAAAGAACTTTAGATGATATTTCGACTGCAATTAAGAACTCAAAATATTTTTCTAATAATAAAGATTTCATTATGAAATATTATATAAGTAATATTTCATAATGAAATCTTAATCATCTGATAAAGTAAAAAAGGAAAACATGTTTCAAAAGCCCCAATTTGAAAATAAGTAATAAATACAATTGTGGTGCAGTTTAGTAAATATTAAAATTAAATATTTAGCACTTAAAAAAAACAATTCATAAATACATATTATATTCGGAATAGCTTTAGCATATTAAATGCGTTGCTTGGATGGAAAAAAATGCAATGTTTGATGACAGTTTCACTTTATTTCTGAGCTAAGAAAATAATTTTGAAGAAAAGAGGGTACGAAAGCAATGAGACGTAGAAAACAATATGTAATACAAAACTTGTTTGAATATAACAACATGTTTTACCTTGAATAATATAAGTATCATTAAAATCACATTTAAAAATCATACTGCCGCAAATACACAAAAATTTATCAAATTATTAATTGTTGTTAAGCTGTGTTATATTTTGAAAGAAAACATGCCCAAACTTTTACGAATCTGTAGGAATGTTTCCTCTTAAATTTCCCAAGAACCTTTAAGCTACTTCATAATACAAAGTAAAATATAGCGAAATACGATCTCGTAGAAGTTGAGATTGAATGCATTGAATATTAATTTGCACTTTTGATCCTAACATAGTCTTTGATTCATGAAATATTCAAGTTTCCCAAACTATGTTTGAATGAGGCTAATATATCTTTGAATGAATGTTTAGCATACAAAAATAAGCTAACCATAGTGAAATTTGAAAATGTTGGTAAGTGAAAGAAGTTGAACTATAGGATATTAGGCAAAACAATACCACTGCAGTTGGAATACATCGTTTACGAGGAGCGTAAAAATGGATTTCTCAGAGTAAGGCGGAAATAGTCGCTGCGTGTCTGAGATTATAAATTTGATGTACCGAAATTGTAAAATATCCCCTTGGCATCATTTGACTGAATAATTTTGGTGACAGCCTATTTGGAATATAAAGGCAAAATAAAGTCAGATTGAAAGTGCTATATACGGCTAAATGCAAGTCAGTTTGTGATACATATATTTTGGTAACAATTTTTAATCACACATTCGACAAATAACTCATAACAGGAGGTTCAACCAAGGATAGACACGTTTTACCATGATTGTTGATGGTCACTATTTGTCATTATACCCACGAAGGAATATAACCGCCACTCCGGCTGGACTCAGATACTCCCTGGGTGAAAGCTCCAAAAAGTTGGTATGTCTAGATCAACCGTGAGTCAAAGGATTGACAAACGTGGTATTATGATCTGTGACAAGTCATTTGCTTCCCGCTATCGTCACACCATAGGCGGAATATTTATAATGGACACATAAATATGTTCACCTGACTAGTAACCCATTATTTTTTTATTTTATATATATATATACAAATGAGTCTAGGCTTAGCCTCGAAAGCGATAGTAGGCACATTTTCATTTGGAGAACATGTAGAACTCATTTTCATTCGTGAAACTTTCATGAGAGCATCCGTTTGCATTTCTCGTGGAATAATCATAGTGTCTGTGTTTAAGATGATATATCTTTGAGTGCACGCACAAATCTGAATGGCTTTTCCCATGGGAATGTTAATGCTCACGCCTATATAATTCGTATACGTTATGATCATGCTCTTTTTTGTTACGGACAAATAGATGATGATTTCGTGTTACAGTATGATAATGTGGGATCACCCGAGGCCGGAATTATGGATGCTTCAGTAGAAAACAATATAGCACATGTTGTAGCCAGCTCAATTGCCAGATCTTAAACCAATTGAGTAAATTTTTTCATGCAGTAGAAAGGTGTGTAGCTGCTCTCAATCCCGTTCCTGGGTCTATAGGCACGTTTTCAACTGATTTTGCTAGTAGTTCCTACATAATTGATAAACCGTATATTTCAGAGCGTCACATGACCCTGCATTTTCTGTTTTGCTTCTCGAGAACCTCATACGATTGTTGGATGTAATTGTTACAATTTAGCTTATGCAGAGTTATAATCTCAGGCATTCAGCAACAAATGCCACTTTGCTTTGTGACATCTATTTTATGCTTCTGGCAAACGACGTATTCCGATAGCAGCGGCATAATTTTGCAGAGAGGCATATTGTTCACATTCCTTTTACTTACCTACAAATTCAAATTTCATTCAAATTGGTTCATTTTTGAGAGAGTTATCACTATTATGGTAATTTTCTTTATTTTTTGTAACCAGAATAAAATAATTATCTTAGACAAATCTAATTTCTAGAAAAATCAAAACTTTTTGGCATAATTTCAAATATATAAATAGCTTGTTTAAATAATATGCACTCACAGCCGTGCAGAAATCTCTCATAACCGTGTTACGTGTTTTAAATGCCACTTACCATCCATTAATGTGTTTTCCATTTTATAGTATATAATCATTTATAAAAGAAAATGAGAAATGTTTTATGTTTCGTCTTTTCTGCGTATTAATAGTATTTCTCTTTTTTATGTGATGTATATACGATCTTTTTTTATTTATTTTTTTTATAAAAAATGTGCAATGTATTTTAGACGCAAAAATTATCGAGAAGTATATTTTCTAGCATTAAATTTTAATATTACACACACAAGCTATATTTTTAATAATAACAATTTTAGTTTATATTGATTAGGTTATTTTTAATTGAAAATATACCTCGTTATATTTTTATTTTAACTGACATTATTCCTTATAAACTTCTTACTTTTTAAAAAAAAATATTTACCGGCTAATATTAAAATGCTTCCAATAAATTTTAACCTGTACCCCTTCAGTAATTAATATCCGATTCCCTAAATCATTAAATAGTTTATAATCTCACTCTAATAACTTTCGTATATACTGCATACTGTTAGTGTTAATTTCCTCCAACATTTGATAAAATTCAATGAAACTTCTATTTTTTTAACAAATTTAACTTTTTTTTTTTTTTTTTACACATTTATTTTTTTTATTATATTCACAGTGTACGGCATTATTAGAAAGAGAACTTAAAGATTCAAAGGCTTATACCATTTTAACGAATTTGAATTCTTCAGAATTTTAATTTATTATCTGTTTTCTCATTTATTTGTTACATAAATGTGTTGCAGACTTTTTGTAATGTTAAATCTTTATGCAAAAGATATACGATATGTTACAAACACATAACCATATACAAATCATCTTTTATTGATCATTGTAGTATGTAGGGTTTCTTCTATTGAATCCTTTTTATATTTATATTTTTTGCTCTTGAATACCAATTTTCACCATTAACAATGCATGTTAGAAAAAATTAAGCCATTTTAATCGCTTATTTCTGCACAATATAAATCATTAAAATTTATTTTGTGTAGAAATAAGATCATAATTTAAATAAACCTTACCCCAGTGTCTCTTTTATTTATAGTATTGTGGGAACATTATCAAAATTAATATTTTCTCTCCTATTCAACATGTACGGAATTTTTTAAGAAGAGAGTAACATCTTCAAATTTTGTTTTTTAGAGCTTTTCCTTTCAATTTACTGGATTTCATTTCTACATAAAGTATAATTATCTAAAACTTATATCTATCTGCTAATCATACAGATATAAAACTTTACTGAGTGATCCATAGCAACATATACCTAATAATTCCAACAAACATATTATTAAGCCTAACTAAGCTAAACTAAGTTCTGGCAGTTGATATATTTACAATCTGGATTTTTCGATAATTTTTCTCTACTCGAATAATAAACCTCTAATCTAGCAAAGTTCTTTCCTAGAGAATTATGTGGTGTTAATATTAACGAGTGAATTTAGATTCCTCATATTGATAATTCAAATTTAAGATTATACTCAAGGATGATAATTTCTTCCTCATATATACTTATTACAAACTATATTAATAAACGTGAACAATATAGTAATATCCAAATAAAACTTAGTAGAACTATAAATTTGTTGTAATATGAATTTGGTTACACTGTCTATTTTGATTGCTTATAATGCAATTTGCTATTTTATTTTTTATGTCTATAGACTTTTTAATTTTTTTCTGACAGAAAAAAAAATATATTTATATTTTCAGCAATTATTAAAATAATTTTTCATATAAGAAATGTTAGGCAACAACAGTACATTAGTAAATAAAAAATATTTTAAAATTTGAAGTATTTATTTATTTGTGTAATTATTATTTGTTTAAGGAAGTGTTATAAGAGAAGTATATTTTCTATAAATGTGAAATATGTACCATTTTATTATGATTTAAATCTTTAAAATTATAACTTGAAAATTGTTTCTTTGTAAGCTTTAATTCATTGGAAAATTAATTTATTTTCTTAAAAAAATCCTTTTATCTCGATTACTTCTTAATAAAGATGTCCTAATTATAATTCTATTCATACTTAAGGTTTTCTATTCGGGACCTTTATAAGACTTGACATAATGGATGAATATTTTAGGAGCTGATTTCATTAAAACACTCCCTTTGTCTGCAAAATCCGTTTATAATGACCTGTTCTGTTCATCTAATCTTGTATGATTAGGACAGGGTGGGCAGTTGCCTCTTTGTCATTGTTAGTAGAACGATGATATCTTTTACATGGCCAAGCGACGAAAATCGCATTTCAGCTGAATTAGAAAGTCAGAGATGAATTTTGAACGCGAGAGATATGATTAAAACAGTGTTGGATTCAATGCACCAGAGATTATCTAAGCAGTGAATTTACATTATAAATGAAGATATTAAGATAAAATAGGTAAAATGGCACATTATTTACTGCATTAAATATTTATAGTACTTTTTAATTTTTTAAGATATAATGTATTCAAAATGTTTTTTAAGGAAAATTTAATTAAATTACTACGAATTAAATGTCATTCCAGCAAAACGCATATGAATTATATATACACATGTATATATACATTTCTATTCTTACATATATATATATATATATATATATATATATATATATGTCATTAAATAGATAGTTTTGTTTTTAAAATGACTTAATTTTATGTTATTATCACCATTTACGTAAAATATATGAATCATGATTAACTTCCTAAATTTTCAAAAAAGTTTGTGTAAGCAAATACCTTTATTTTTGGGCATACATAGTACATATTTTTAATGTGAATAAAAATGTTGAATGTTGCTATGAGCACGAGTAAAAAATTCTGACTTTTTAAAGCATATATTAGCTATAGATAGATTAAAACATAGTTAAATTTTGCATTTTTAACAACAATTACGTTATTTTAAAAAAATATTTTTAAATAAAAATGCAATTCTACGTATGTTTGAAACCTTCTATTTAAATGCATTACTTAAATAGAAGGTTGTATATATTATTTTAAAAACAAATTAAATTTTATGTCTTATTTTAAAAACAAAAAATTTATTTTTGATCGTAAAAAAAAAAAAAATAGTATTTATTATAAGTTAAATTACCGATATTATAGTAGCTATGTGGTAAAATTTATCCCTAGAATCAATAATCACACACGAAATTATCTTACCAATTTGATAAAAAAAATAATCATAAGAAAGTTTTTAAGAGTTGTAAGTAGTTTAATCATAGGTCATACAAATTAAATATTTTTACAATTTGCTACATAAATAAAAAAGTCCTATTTACATTTTTTTTTTTTTAAGTCAGATAGATATTTTAAATGACTAGTATAGTAAAAAATGTTCAGGTGTGGATATTAAATGCTGATGGCAATAGATGGCACCACTACTCAATAGTGCATTTTTAAGGATTAAATCAATCATCTTCAATTACTCATAGACATTGAGTAGAATACTGTCTTTCATGAAACCTTGACGCAATTACAGAATATCCTGTTCTGCTTTGACGTCATCCTATCATCTGATTTTGCGTTCCTTTTTTTAATAAAAGTATGATGTTACAGTTAATTGTAAAATAAAACTAGTTTAATAATCAATAATCATTATCATAATTGGAGTACTCATCAAATGAATATATAGAAATTTTTTGATGAAAGATATGGTATTCAAAAATAATAGTACGAAGAATGTATTATTTAAAATTTGAGTAACAAAATCATTGTTATGATAAGAAAAGTTTTACTTTGATTGATTGCCCCTCATTAAAAATATTGTCATTATAAAACATTTTTATAAATAATATTAATATAAGGTTACCTTTACAAAATATTATATTTTCTACAATAAATATGTTCCCAATTAAAATTGTTAATAAAATGATATTTAGAATTAAATGATGTAGCTTTGTTTTTGCCTTACATTTTGTTTCTTTAATAATTATAACTTCGAGATTCATTTTTAGATAATATCAAACATCTTTTATATAAAAACTCTATTTAAAATAAGTTCATTACTAGGAATAATTTTATAGCAATTGATTTGAAAACTCATATCTGTATGATGTTCATATTATTCAATAGCAATATACAAATATATATAAAACTTTCTTTAAATATGTTCAGTTTCTTATCTGCATTGCATTAAAAGCTATGTAATTTTAGTTATTTTAAAGAAAAATATGTTGTATATTGAAATATATAATTGTATATTGAAATATTTGTTTGCTAATGATGATAACTTGAACTTATGAGTAATATAGAAATTATATGGGAAATGATATATCTGCTTATTTTCAAATTCCATTTTAAATAGTTATTCACACGTTACTGCATATACTTCTATCATTAAAGTCAGATATTAAGGGAAAACTTTTTATATTAATAATATTTTTACTTATTATTATGATAACTTTTATTTAATGTTGATAAAATAATGAATATTGAAATTTCTTTCACATTTGAATTTAAATAAATGTATGTGGTGTGTTAAATATAATTTTCAATCAAATTAATAGTTCGTAAGTGAAATCCAATTTTGATGTAAATGCATAAGTTTTGACTTTGTTCTTTGAGCTAAATAGACACATTTTGAATATTTTGAGAAATAATAACCAACCCAAGTATGTTAATTCAGTTTTGATTTTGGTTCTAAGAAAATTGTCTTGCCATATTGGCATTATTAATTTTGTTTTAAGAAGCAGTTTTAATTTCTAGTTTTATATTGAATTTATACTAGATAAAATGAAACAAAATCTGGTAAATAGGTTTAGTAGACTCAGTATAAAGTAAAATTTCAAAAATGCAAACTACTTAGGTAAAAATGGACTTCATTTCAAAAGAAAAGAAATAAGAGTTTCAAATTGTAGCTTGAGAACTGGGTGAAGCTGTAGATAATGATCGGACGATATAAGATTTAAGAAATAAGGTAATGAATAATAAGAATCTCGACATCGAATTCGTGAAAAAACTATTTCATAACAGTAAAAAATTTCCTAGAAGAGAGAAATCTAAAAATTTATATTTTAGTTTATGGGAGAGACAACTAAATTTCTATACGTGTCAAACTCATTATGAGTTTCTAACCTTGTTAGTATTCTTCCTGGTGTAATTATAAAATTAACAGCCTGAAAGCCTGTGAATAAGGCTCAATACTTTAAACATACTAAGAAAAATCTTTCGAAAAACTTTAAATTAAGAATATAGAGGCTTAGAAAAGTATTTGCAAAAAATAGGAGTTCTTCGGAAAGAACGTAGAAGGTTCTTAAATTCGAAATAAAAACTTATTTTGCACACTGACTTAATGAGTCAAATATAAATATTTTGGAGAATTTTTAAATTTTATTAGTGATCAAATTAAGAAAATGCATAAAATTATTTACCTGAGTTGTGGAGTATTTCCTGGATGAATGGGGAAAGTGGTAGATTCTCTCAATCTTACATATAATTCTCATATGATATTGTCAGCTCTAGGGATGTTAAAGCTAAAAATAAGTCATCTCAGATGTTTAAATGGAGAAATTTATATGAAGTCTATAAAGAAACTTTTACCAAAATTTTCCCTAAGAAATGAAATATAATGAGTAAATAATGCAACCTAAAATATTTTTTCATCCTAAAACGAAACCAGACATCTTATTTTCTATGAAAATATATATATATATATATATATACCCTGTACATCGGTAATTTATTCCGGCTCTTACGCTTTTTGCAGGGTTCTACTTTTGTGTTTAAAATTTATGTTAGAGTATAAACTTTGACGAGCATGTGTTAAATTATCAAAATAAAAAGCTTAAAGTTGTTGTCTAGCTCTCCAAAGTCTACAGCGCCCCTTATCAATGTTTTAAGAGATACGCTTATCAAATTGGTACCGAAGAAAGTAGAAATAAACAGAATTATTTCGCCGCAAAAAGCAAGAAAATCTAACCATTTCCCTAGTTTTTATGACGTTTCGAATTCCGGCACCCAAATTTTCAAAAGCGCCTAGCGCCTTACCATCGCGTCAGGGACCCTACATTCCCTATTCAAAAATGTTCGTCTAGGTGTGTTCTATTGATCCTCAAAGTTTGTCACTGACGATCAGAATCCCCCTGTATATATATATATATATATATATATATATATATATATATCCTAAGCACAATAATTTAATTCCATACCTTAGCTCTAAATATTCTTTATAAAAGGCTTACTTCAGTAGTTGTACATGTTACATGAAATGAAAAAGCTGTAATATATTTTTCTTTTTCATAGAGAACTTTTAATGTTTTAAATGAGTTAGATTTAATTAAATAATTTTACATAAAAAAAAAAAAACAAGAAAATATTTCTGTAATACACATGAACCTAAGTGTATTTTTCTTTGTATTTTATGAGATGAGTTACCTAATATAATATATACTGAAACTCATAATGTATTTCAGAAATAATCTGGATTTTCTTTCAATTTAATGGCAATTTAAAATGAAGTTAATGTAATTTTTACATTAAAATAAACAGAAAATAAACGTTTTACGGATGCTTTTGCTTATAAATGAGTTCTATATATACATGTTACAAAATCGTATAAATTAAAATATCTTTCTCAAAAGATGTAGCAAACTACAATGCAACCGGTATAATCAATGTAAGTAATAAATTATACTAAACAATAGACATAAAATATTAAAAGCAAATCTTTTAAATTAAAACACTTTTCTTTAAAATAAAATATTATCTATGTTAGGGAAGGAACTATAAATTATTCCTTTAAATAAGCGTTATTGTGAAATTAATTTCAATACAGTAGAATGGAATTATATTTATTTTTATTTACTTGTGTCTCAAATAAATTATATAGATACGTATGTAAAATAATAAAGGTGGAATTTAAGAATTTATTTAAAATATACTTTATTTATTTCGAATTTATGCTTCATTCCAATACAGATTTGAGCATATTCTATGAAAGTAAGTGATTCCATGTGGTTAATTTAGGGATGCATTAACCCGTTACTACCCAGTGATGTATTTATAGATCACCTCCCACTCAAAACTGCCAGTGAAAACGATATTTTTTAATCATTTCGTATTGACCTTTACTTGTTTCTTTACACATGTGGTTGTATCTCCAAAGGAGATTTGAAACATTCTTGCCCTGAACAGTCTAACAGCTAGCGTCTGATGTTCCCCATTTTTAAGCTTCAAAGTGTATTTTCCGATTGTGTATGCGACCAAAAAATAAATAAATAAATAAAAATAAAAAAATAAAAATACTTTATATCTTTTTGTGTGTTCTGCATTTTCAATACCTTTTAAATTATTCTGGCTTATTTATATAAGAAAAATAACTATTTTTATAATTAAAATGTAAGTTTAAACATGCTGATCTATAAATAGATCACTTGGCGTAAGTTAGCTAATATCATATTTTCCTCGTTTCATTTCTTTCAAAATGTTTCAGCGTAAAATGTTTTCCACCGCCAAAGAAGCGTTAGAATGTATGTTTTCTAAGGAAATAGAGTCAGGTATAACTGATTTACCGTCTGATGTAGATAAGTTAACCCCTAAAACTCCAAAAGAACTGCTTGGAGCACGAGTGGGTAAAAGTGTTACAACCAGTAACTGATCCTAACAGCCACATCATCATTTTTGACAATTGTTGCAATTCTTATGATTTTCTTGTTGAATTAAAAACACGAGGATTCAAAGTCACGCGCACAATTAGAAACAATAGAACAGCTTCTGGTTCTTTAATTCCTGAAAAAATATTAGAAAGAAAAAAATCATGATTCTTATGACTACTGTTTTGACGAAAAGAACGAAGTAACATTTTTTAAGTGGAATGCTAACAAATGGGTAAAAATAGTGACAAACTTTGATTACATAGAACCCTTTATCCAAGTTTCATGGCGTTAAAAATTTTGAAAGGAAAATTCCTAATTTTGCAACCTAATAATATTTACCAGTATAACAAAAATATGGGAGGAGTAAACCAGCTTATGGGTGGAGCCGACCAGCAGCATGGAAAACACACAATTCAGAACCAAGACAAAAAATTGTAATGGCCAATCCTTACTAGAGTTATCGACATGGTTATCATAAATACGTATATTCTGCTCAATTTATCAAATTATGAAAAGAAAAGTATAAAAGACATCGGATTATATATCACCGTTGAGTATCTCAAACAGAGAACAAATTCTAAAAAAGGCATTGGAAGATGTTTGATGATGTCATCAAAAACAAAGGTAATAGACTCTGTGAGTTTAGATAGAAAAGATCATGTTATAGGAAAAAAGACGAAACCAAAGGAGATGTCAGTTTCAAAAATGTAAGGGTAGAACTCTTACCTTTTGTACAAAATTCAATGTAACAGTTTGTCTGAAATGCTTTCAATTATATCACACTTAACTTTTACAAATTGGCTGTATAAAATTTTAATTAAGTAAGTTTAAATCAATAAAATAATATTTTCTCTTTTATATCTCATTAGTTGTTTTTAAATTCACAAAGTTTCATTTTCCCCCCTAAATTTGTAATTTTTTACCTATAAAATCAAAGGAAAGTTACATGGTTATTTACTATTATAATCTCCCTGTGATATATATATGTAGATCAACTATTATCTCAGCTTCTTATTACAGAAAATGCATTCAACTTCATAATTACTCTATTTATTATATATTAAATGTAATTAAAAAATATTTTTCAAAAATTTCGAATTTTAAAATAATTTGGGTGTTAACGGATTAAAAGAAAGTGGCTGAAAAATATAATATACATGATTTATTTCGATAATATACATGATTTATATTAAATATTTTATTTACAATACAAAATTCTGCACATTAATAATTATTCAGTAAAAAAGACATTTACATATTATCTAATTTTGAAAAATTAAATTTGTATTCTAAAATACGGCGTCTAAATTGTTGTATATTTTGATTTACAATTTTATAAATTATCTTCAATTTACAGAAGAAAAACAATGAATCACCCTAAAAAATTGATGAAAAGTCTGTACATTTTAGATTATTAATATTCTTTTAATACAGTACTTTTTAAAACTGAATATTTGATTACAAGCAAAATTTTTTAACGAGATGTTAAGATAAAGAAATAAAATTAACTTCATTATGTTAAGATTTTTTTAACTTTTTTATACCTCTCATTTTATTTTCATATTTTAAATTGGTTGTTATAATTATAATAAATAATAAACTTTGAAAATATAATTAAAAAATGAATTTGCAAATTTCTTCATTTATAATATTTTTGTATGTCTTCGGTAAATGTATGCATCATGCCAATATCTTATTCCCATTTTCTTTTAAATATCTATGTGTTTTAGGAAAAAGTTCCATAAATATTATTTTTCTATGTAAATAATTCCATTATGAAGTAAAATTTAAATATATTAATTGCATTTGAATGTTAAAATTACTTTAATATCAAGTATGAGAGGAAAGTAAATATTAACAATGCTATTTTTTAACGTTCAACAAAATGTGATGTAAGCCTTTTGTTTTATTTACATAAAAACCCATTTTTAAAAATGAAAATGAAGATAAAGATTTTCCATTTTTTTGGATCCTTTATGAAAATATATAAGCATTATATATTTAGTAAAAATAAGTTTTATATACATTGCTTATAAATCATAATAATTAGACAATCTTTAACTATAAAAATATATATTAATACTTTCAATTTATGCTCTAATTAGTTAAATCAACCGTAACCATTCAGTAAGGGTGTTACCAAATTGCGATTTCATGGCAATCCGTCAATTCTGGGAATTTAACTTAAAGCATTGTAGTGAACTCATTTGCCCCTAGCAAGGGGATTGGGTATATCGGTAAAAGCATAGAATATTTTACCTGAGTTAACTTGGGATAGCCGTTTAAGGGGTTAAATATATATGTAAGTGGAATAAAAGTATCTCAGCTTAAGAAATATTTTTATTTTATTTATAATGAAAACTTAATTTTATAAAGAAAAAAAAACTAAGCTTAACTTTTAACCATGTTAATTTTATTTGATTGTAAAATTAAAAAGAATATTATATTCAATTTAAGATAATATAAAATAGTTATAGAGCATTGCTAAAACAAATATAAATGCAAATAATAAATTTTGTTACGTAACTATAGATTAAAATTATAAGTTATTTTTTCTAAAAACTTTATGCTGAAACTCATGCCTCATAAAATGTTATTTTTAATGAATTAAAAATAAAACCAAATTAATTTACACAATGTAGATTGATGCTTTCAAAAGTGTTTTATTAGCAGAACTATCTAAAATAGATTTTTTTGACAATAAATTTTAAATTATATTGATATATTACGTCATTTAGAAATACGGAAAAATTGGAATAAAAACAGCGTGCGTTCTTATATTTTTTTAAGACAATGTAAATAAAATTTAAATTTCTATTAAATAGGCTTCCAGAACTTTTTTTGGCCACATGCTTTAAGACCTACACAAGTAAATTGGTGCATATACCATGAAATGAGTATTTCATACATAGCTAAATAAAGTGAATATTCAGTTTATTGTAGTTAAACATTTATATATACGAGAAAACTATTAAATTTTTACACATATGAAAATCACGTTCATTGAAACACTAATTGAAAAATCAATTCTATCATATGTCTCACCATTTTAGAGGTACATTTTTTTCACATAATTGCTAATTTCACGTGCATAATTATGAAACCCTTGTTTTTACAGAAAAATAATCAATAATTGTAATAAGTGAATTGTATATTAAAATATAATTTTGAAATTTCATTGAAATTAATTTAATTCTCCTCCATGAATACAATTGAAATAAAAGCCCCTAAAAGATTCACATTTTTCTAAAAAATATTTTATTTCAACTTTGGACAAATAATTAAATATTTATTTCATAAATGTCTCAATAGGTTTACTTAAATTCAATTTAGTCCCGATGAGTTGAATAATAATATTTGTATTTTTAATATGCTTTCGAAATAAAAAGAGCTATAGGTATCTTCTAGAAATTTCTTACTTATAAATCACTCAACGCCAATTATATGACAATAATAGAATAAAAAGTTTTGATTTTAATTTTTTTAGCAACAATATTTTAATTTTCTCAAAAAATCTTATTCTATGTATACTTAAACATGCTTTAAATTTTTCAATGTCGAAAGCAAATACGAATAAAATATTTTATCTTTTAAAATGTTTCTTTTAATCTGAACCAATAAAAAGTCTTCAAATATAAGGAAATATTTTACAAGTAAATTCTTCTTATATTATAGAGTCTTGTATACTTTAGGCGAATATCTTAATTAGTATCATTATAACACATTTATCTGAAATATCGATTTATTAATAAAATCAATTTTCTTCAAGAGACGAAAATGAAAATCATTCAAGAAATTCAAGAGTGTCTGGTTTTATCAAAATAACATTAGAAATAATATAAAAATACTTTACAAATATTAATAAAATGGAAGTTTATGTCCACATTAGTCTCCTGTTATAAACAGCAATTATCTTACAAAATTTTGTAATGAAGCATTGATTTGTATAAATAGTAAATGAAGTAGAAGGGTTGAATTCTTTAAAATTCTTTCGTGATATCTCAATACTTAAGATTTACTATGAATTTTCTTTCATTATAGTTTTTGATAATTTACTCAGTGAAAGCACAATGTATTTTTATGATAATGTTACAAAACTTTATGAGTAATAACAATATTATAAAAATGATATTTGTATACTCATATAAGAAATACTAATGTTAATAATATTAAAATTGTTTTTAAAAACATGTGAAATATGTCATTTTGTTTTTTTAAAAACTGAAACTGAACTACGTAATTATACACATAAGCTGAAGATGTAATAATTAGTAGTTTTATTGATTCTGTAACGCGTTTTAATTTTTATTGTACCCACATAAATATTCACAATTTAAAATTTCAATAAATAACTAGTATATACGGAACTCTATTTAAAATTGAATAAATATTCAATAAAGTTTATGATAAATTAACTTTTGCGGATTCTTATTTAATTCATTTATAAATCAAATCTGGGAATTTTAAAACATTTATAATCCAAAAATTAAACATAATTTCGTTAATATAAATGTTAATTAATAACCTAATACATTTATTTATTGTTTTTGAAATTTAAGATGAAAATATTTTTAATGCATAATTTTTAAATATATTCTTACAAGGTAAAAAAATTAAAAATAAGTAAAGTACAATTATCTTGCTATTAAAATTATTATTTTTTTTTATAAATTTATACTAACAAGTAAAGCGATTTACTTGACTGGAATTAAAATTAATTTTGTTTCTTTCTCTAAAAACTAGAATTAGGCGATTTTAAAAAATTAATTATTTCTTCTAAACACAGATTAAATATTAAATATAATTATATTAAACATAAACATTTTGGAATATTTTATTAATTAAAACAATTATATATATTAAGAAACATTTCAAGTTACAAGGATTTATGTTTATAAGTTACAAGAATTAATGTTTACGTAAAAACTTTGAATGAAAAGTTTCTTAATTTGCAAAATAAATTTAGATTCACATTCAATCTGTTATTTTTTCAAAGAAAACTAGTTTAACCATAAAATAAGATGATTAAGACTTCTAAAAATTACGCTGCTGATAAAAAATTTATGTTCTGATGAAAAGCTATTTTTACAACTATTTTGCAATAGTTAAATTTGAAGGAGTAAGGAAATTTAGAAAAAAAAATCTTTAACTATAATAAATACTATTTATAAGTATAAAGAAGTATGAAAGTTCATTCTGTTTTCGTTTTAAACTTATGATTTGAAAGGAAACCTTTTTTTGTTTTTTTTTTAATAATTTAAATTGTTTTTATGAACTTTGAGTATGAAATATTTTTATCCTTTGTATGATAATAAAAGCAACTTATGTTAAATGTGTATTTAATTAAGCAGAATAATAACTACGCAATGAATGGAAAATATTTTTCATTTCAAATACAGTAAATAGTTATTTTAAATGACTCATTGTGATTGGAAATTTATATACCTTACGCATTACTTTCAATAAAGTGATAAATTTAGAATATAATGCAGCAAAATGCAAAATAAAAAAAAATAAATTTAAAAAAATGACATCTTTGATGAAAATATAAATAAACCGTATCTTTATAAAGGGAGCATATTTTTTAAAATTTTTAGTAATTGACTTAAAAATAATTGAAAAAAAAGTAGAAATTGCTTAAAATAAATGTAAAAAATAGTCCATTACTTGTCATTATATATGTGTATAATATTAATATGCAGTTTGTGCAAATTTTTAAAACTAATTTAAAAGAAGACATAAAATATGTTTAGAAATAAAACTGTTTTTTAAAGTTTATGAAAAATAATAAATGAAATAACTTCCAATAATATTAAATAGCAAATTTCTTAAATTAATAATCATATAACAGTTTAAAATATAAAATTTCAAATAAATTTATTTATTTGTAAAGGACAAAATTAATGCGTAATGTTAGAAATTTACTCAAGAGAGTAGTAACATTAGTGCCAACAGATGGCACAACTATACAATAATGCATTTTTATGGACTATTAATTTTGTTTAAAAACTTATTTTTATCGTAGTAGGTTGAACTTAAAATTCCGTGCATGGTAGAAGCACATTTTTAGAACACGGTGTTCTGTTTTGATGTCATCAGGGCTTCTTATTCAATCATTCTTCAATGGGAGCCATATGCAACTGTTAAATATAGTTAACAGAGTCGCGTTTATAATTATTTATGATATTCTTGTTCTTTTGCATGTCTGTTTATTAAAATGCGCAATCAAAAACAAGGATATTTTTTCATAAGTTAATTGAAAATCTCATAAATTTACATTTTTAAATGGGAAATTCTTTTATATATACTATCATACAATATGAAATACAAGTGCTACTTTCACTGGATCATTTTTTGTATTTTACATAGAAATTGTATTTCTTTTAAATATGTTGTATTGAATATAACCCATGAAAAATATAATCTAATTTTAATTTGTATATTTATTTAATAAAAATTTAAAAAAATAAAAAACATGCAGAGAAATTATTAATCTAATTTTGAATTGATAATCTGAAATATTGAAAGCATAACTATGCAATTCAAATGTAAGTTAAATTTTGCAAATTGATTGATTTTTTTTAAAGACAAACAACTAAAATTCTCCAAAATTGTACCAACAACTAAGTTCTTGCAGAAAAATAATAAAACTAATTAAAAAAACAAAAATTTTATATTAAAAAAAATTATATTCAAATTGCAAAAATTTAATTTTTTAAACATTAGAATATTTATTTCTCACATATATAGTGTCAAGTAATTTTTTTTTAAAGTAAGATAATTATATAAATAAGATAAACGGTGACTTTATTAAGAAAACAGAACTTTTTATAAGGTGCGATGCGATATTTCAACTCGATTTTAAAAATTTAACTTACTTGCATTTCCCATAAAATTGACATACAAAACCAATTCATGTCCTACGAAAAATGAACAAAGTGTTCTGTATTAAATATTGGATTAAGTTACATAATTTATGAATACAATTTAAAATGAATATTTAATTAAATGTCAAGTGATATTATTTATTAATAAAGAAAAATATGTCAGTGGTGATAAAAGCAGTCATTTTTTACTCAGTTTGTATTATGTTCACTCATATATTATTAACATTTTCTAATATCTTGTATTCAATTTAAATATTTAAACATAATTAAACAATTTGCAAATACGGAAACAAACAGAATTAAATTCCAAAACTCATTATTTAAACAACTTTAAATTTATGAAACTCCAATTCTGACAGTTGGAGAAAATTATAAAGTTCCCTATACAATTTAGCTAATTCCTTAAAATAATTTTAATACTTTAGTTATAGAAAACAATGATTTATACTAAATGTAACTCGATTATTTAGAGAAAAATTTAAATTAATAATGCTTAAATTTTAATTAAATTATCATATTATTTTATACTGTAAACATTATTATTAAACAATAGTAGTATTTGAAGAATTTTCTTTCATCCTTTGTTTTACTACTTTAAGTTGAGGAAAATTTAATTTACATTTTCTATACAATATGTAAAAAACGGAATAATAATTTTATAAAATTATTGTGCGTATAAGATAAATATTTAAAAAAGTGTGTAAAAATATTATTCAAACGAAAATCTCTAAATATTTAATTATTTCCTAAAAACCGTCACTTTAAAAAAAAAAAAAAAAAAAAAAAAAAAAAAAAAAACTAGAATAATATCTCGTTTGAAATTGAAAATATAAATGTTTTTCATGAATTAGATATTGTTTAATATACATTAATAATAAGAACATAATAATTTTCATTAATGTTATAATGAAGAACATACAAATTATTTTTACTTGAAATGATATTACGCATTATTTTGCACTGGTTGATAAGAAAATATATCTATATATTAAAATATTTATGAAGTTTCAATACTTACTCAAAAATTTAATTTCTTTCGTATTCAATTATCACTTGTAATTTAAGAGATGCTCTAATCTCAAATAATTTGGTAAGGCAAATAGAAATTAGTTATCGATCCTTATGTTATGCTTAGTTTATAATCATAGAGTTCTTGTTGGAAGGAATCTGCTCCGTAGACATTTGTAGTTTTATCCTATTTATGCTCCTAGCTGCTTAGTTATTCGTTGGGAGGGATTTTCTATTAATATGATGTTAAAACTATATAAGTTTCCAATAAATTATTGAGATTATTACTATAAAAATTACATGCGTGTTTCAAACTTTTTTGTTAATGATATCTTCAAATTTTGCTTTTTTTTGTTTGAAGAAATTTTATATTATTAATTTTACATTATTTTATTAATAGAGTTTTTATTAATATAAGTAAACTATACTATATTTCAACAAGTAATTGATAAATGTATGAATAACGTTATTTTTGTTAATTGCTTAAAAATTTATCTTTGTTTTACTAGTTTGAATGAATAAACTGAGCAATAAACATAATAAATTAGATGCAGTGAAAGAAAATCCACTAAAAATTAAAATTAATGCCCATTGATCTTACACTTTTTTATGTATCAAGAAGAAGCAATTCCTATCAATTGAGGTTTTTTAAAATTGATAGTGTAAAACTTATGTATGAGGGTTTTTCTGAATATTTCATATTTAAAATGAACATATTAGACATAAAAAATTTGTTTATTCGATATAGGAACTTAAATATACTTTAAGGAATTAAAATTTGATATAGTTTTTACAAAATGATATTTGCAATACGTAAAAATATTACAATTTATATTCAAATATGAATAAATTGTATGAGATTAACTAAAAATAAAAACTATGCTATTGACTTACTAAAAAACAATCCCACTTATTTGACAAGAAATGTACAATTGACTCAATTTTTTAAAAAAAAGGCATTTAATGACGCCTGGAGTTAAATTTTTTTTCTGAGTCCCCAATTTAGCTTAAAGCTCTAAATGGATAGTTAACATAAAAAAATATGTCTTTGCATCACTTCAGGAAGAAAATTGAATATTACTCAAGAAAAATTGTTTTTACTCTGGACGTATATAAGTTGTTAAAAACTATCATTGCATTAATTTTTTCTCTTAGAAATTTAAGATATATAT
>JAPDSC010059104.1:14210-29738 GCA_026290005.1 Latrodectus geometricus
TTACCAAATGATTTGAACTTACATTTTATTAACATTATCTGAAAGCATTAACATTCATATTTAGTTTATGAAATTTTAAAAAGACAGTAATATTTTAGAGTAAGACTGAAATTTTACAAAAAAAAAAAAAAAAAAAAAAAAAAAAAAAAAAAAAATTGTAATACATTTATTGCCTTATTCTCATGTTCTCCTGTAGAGCAAATGCATCATCAGTATTTTCTCGTCCTCTTTTCATATGCATCTTTGTTATTATTCTTGTTATATTTATTTACATCAATCAGTTATTTTTTTAGAAACTCAATAGGTTCTCAGGCAGAGAAGAAACTCCAAAGGATGCTTGACTGCCCTGAAAAAGTTCTAAACTTCTTGAAAGATAAGAAATGGCGAGATTTTGCCGTTAGCCAACCAACACGTGTTAGAAAATTTCCAGCCTGTATAGAAAAATCATGTTATTTCCTTAATTTTATTATTAGTTCTGTCACTAGATTACTTTATTTTTATATGAATCATAAATTCATTTGTTCTTTCTTCATTATTTTATGCTATTATTTCATTTCATTTTAAACTGTAGATTTACAAAAAAAGGAAAACAATTATGAAGGCGAGAGATTCAGCTTTCTTTTTTAAATGTAAAATATAATTAGATTTTTTCATTATTAAAGATTTTTTATATTATAAATATTTGACATAGACAAAGTGAACATATTATTTACACTTAAGAAATGTACTGATTATATTTTAATCACATATTGTTTGCATTTCAAGAAAATATTAATATATGTAATAGATTTTCAGAAAATTAAATCCCTTTTGAGTATAGTAATTAATAAATGAGCATAAAATACTTTATTGTCCAATATTTATTAATTAAACTTCATAAAGATTATTAATTTTATGCTCATTTAGATAATTAAAACATTCATGAGATTCAAGCATTTTCAAAACAAACAATGTTAGCTTTCAAAATTATTGTTCTGGAAAAATGTGGGGATAACTTATTTATAAGTTTACTCACAGTGCAAATTATCTTCACGGTACTTGAATTTTCAATTTATTGAAAACTGTAAATATGTTCAGAAGGAAAAAAAACATAAAATTAATTTACAGTGAATAGCAATAACTATATAAAAAGGTTTGAATTAAATATACTTCACTAAAATATTGTGAATGATGAAATATATTAAATTCTTAAAATCAATAAAGATATTTCTGAATTTAATATATTTCAAAAATATAGTAAAGTAATTAGATAAAAAATGAGTAATTTGATATATATTTTAAAAGTTTACCGTTATGTATATATTTATATGTAGTTAAAAACTCATTATCATTAAATGTCCTTATTTATCATATATATTAATATATTATAAATTAAAACTGCTGAGATGCTTGATTACTCCATCTTTCTGTTCTGTAAAATGTATAAATTGTCGTTGAAAATATGTTTAATAAGTTTCTTTTATAATTAAAATATGTTGATTTCCAAAGCTTAGTAAGTCCTTTTTACATGAAAGGGCTAAAAGTGTTCCTCAAATGATTCATGAATGAGTTATTTATCATCAATTATACTGAATTATTACATTCAATGATAACTATATAACAAAATGATATTATAATAAAATAACTATATGAAGAAATAATTTTTCATTTTTGATTACTCGAACACTTTTACTATTTGCTGCATTCAGATTTCAATAAGTGTTTTTAGTTAGTAAGTTGCTACACCAACATAAAAATAATCTCTGATTGATTTTGTCATTATTAGTGAAATATTTAATTATACATAATATTTTGACACCTAATGTGTACATGTGAATGAAATGATTGAACAAAGTGATTGTTATCTCTTGAAATCAAATAAAGCAAACTATTCCGTTAAACTAAAAATGTTAATATTGGAAGAAAAATATTAATTTTTTGCTTACTTCATTGAATAGGTTTTTTAAGTATTTTTTTTCTTCCAAATATTTTCTAAATTTATAGACTATTTTTGATGTAAATATCTTTCCGTTATAAGGATTTTTAAATATGAATACTATTATTATTTCTGTTTCACAATATTCTATAAATATTTGTCAATGACTTTAGCGTTATAAGTTGCACATTATTGTTCTTACAAGTAGAGATTATATTTACTGATGCATAATGCTATATTACAATTGTTTATGGCTATACAGATTGCTGTCGTACATTTATCACTTATCTCTGTCTGTAGGAACATGAGTTGAGTTGATTATTCATAGAATTGCTTTTGGAGACGCATTTGACAATTTTGGATATGCTACCATTTTGGAATTCAGAGTATTCAGTAATGCTCAGAGTTAAATTATATTTTTCCTAACATCAAAACGCATTCACGTTTGTCACTAAATTGCTAAGCAAATACCAATTTATTTTTGAAATGATATTTAAACCAAAGGTACATAGTTCTGATTGATTTATCGCTTATTTAATTATATCTCTTGTCGTAGTGCAAACGACATGAAAGGAGCCGCAGAGGAAACAGATGTTTTACAGTAAAATAATTCTGTAACAATTCCTCTCGGCAGTAGTTTTTAAAATATAAAAGAAAGGAAACATAAAAAATTGTAATATAAAGAGACAAGGGTAATAAAGAAATAAAACTATATATTTCAAAGTGGCACCCGAAAACTGCACTTAAAGTTTATTGCAGTTTTCCATCCCAGGGTCCTTTTCCCCTTGGGATGTATGGGTGGTCCATATGAAATTAAAATATTCTCCTTTTTGTTTGTGTGTGGCCAATCAAGGGTTTTGGAGGGGAGATTTCTGACCATTCCCTGGAAGCCTAACACCGATGAGATACAAGAAAATATCCAATTGAAGAAAATGGGAGGAGAGATGAAGGCAATATAAAAGTTAAGGAGTTGATCCTCCGAACACCATTCCGGCATGCAGATTTTCAGCATCCAGTATTCCAACATGGAGATATGCAAATATCCAGACATCCAGATATTCCCAGAGATTCACAGATAAATTTGAATTGAAAGCCTCCGACGAGATATTAGGAAGAGAAGCCTAACCTTACGATGAGACCTTGGGAACAACAAAGTCCGCCTATGATAAAAATAAAAGGTACGGAGCAGTGAAACACAGGCCTGGCCAAAAGAAGATTCTAACAAAAGGAAAGCAATGGTTCTGAACAACAAAGGGAAATTCACGACAAAGGGGGTGAGTCATTTTAATCTCTGCTTCAGGGCCCACTGGCCGCACAATGTTTTATAAATATGCTTTTATATGTTGATAAGACAATCTTTAAATATAAATTGTAAATATTTAAATGTTAGTAGTACAATAAAATTACATTATTATTATTATTTAAATTGTGTCATTCTCATATGTTCTCATTACATCTCCACTATTTCTAAGAGCCTGGTTAGCTCGGTGTTACTCATATATAAGCCGAGTTTAACCACCACACCTCTCTCATTTAGGAAAATTCCTTTGTATAGTTGTAGGTCCAGCAATGCTTTTAAAAGTCCAGCAATGTTTTTGATTCTGAACATAACGTTAGAAAATATGAGTTTCAAATATATCTTTTCTAATGCTAGGTGGTACAGAATGAGCAGCTGGGTATAGGTCTTCAATAAACTGCCTCGCTTATTAAAATTGTATTGCTTTTTGTAAAATAAATGAATAATGAATACTGAATAGATGAACAGCCACATGTGCAATTATATATTTTTCAGATATTATATATAAGTTCTCCTTCTATACATCCTACTGAACAATAGCATTTTGATTTTGTAGTTTAATTACTGAAAGCTATTATGATATATTTGCTTTGGGAAAAAAATGGTAACCAACACAAAATTTTATTTATTATCCACTTCAAATATATATTTCTATCTTCTAATTTCGTGTAATTCCATTCTCATACTGCTGTCTCTTTTGTATATATCTTAGCATGAAACTGTGATTCGCTGAAACTTAAAAGCTGCATACTACCCTTTGCCTCTGTAGTGAATTTCTCTGTCTGTATTTCAAATTATTTTCGAAAGGTGAAGAATTTCCTCATACACAATGTAGTAAAATCTATCTCTAACTTGATTTGATGAATGCATTTCAATTTAAATAAAAATAATTAGTTTTAGTTATTCCAATAGCATGTTCTCTATTGTGCTGCTTTGTTTTGTCATAAAAATAAGAATTCAAGAAAGATCCTCGCTTCAAAGATCTTTTTTGAAGTTTTGCCATTAAAACTATGAAATCAAAACTCTAAATTTAATTTGCCTCGTATTTTCCTGAAATTAATTTAAAATTTCTAATAAATTACCTAGAAGGACTCATGATAGCTGATAGAATAAATCTCATTTTCTTAAGATATCTAATGTCGAATTTTTTAATAAGAAATAGGTAAGAATTTAACTTATTAACTAAGTAGCCCTTTGATTGTTAATTTGCCATTAATTTGAAATAATCTTATTAAACAATGTGAACATTATTCATTTCAAACTTACATTAAGTAAGATAATATGAAATTTTTACAAAATAGAAAAGGCAATATGATATAGGATATTAATTTAAATGTTTAATTTTAATTTATTTTATAGATAATTATAAACCAAATTTTTTGTATTGAACCATTTATTTTTTAAATATATCACATTTGAACTAGAATATTTTAATTACTGAGATTTTCCTCTTATTTCATTACTGTTAAGCAAAAAATAGATTTATATTTCGCTAGAATTTGAAAATAGCTTTTGATAATTGAACAGATATTTTCAAAAAATATCTAAATATTATATTATAATTTCATCTTGCAGTAACCTGACCTTATTTATTCCTCATTCTAAGCCTGACATCGTCATCATCAAATGTGATGCTTTTTTTTATTTTCAGAATATAATTTGTATGTAGAAACTTGTAACCCATAACATAAGTAAAAAAGAAAATTTATTTATAAAAATATCAATTGTAATATGATAGAACTGTTGTAATGTTGATATTGCCTTTTAAAATTTAATTGAAATCTGTACCAGTTTTTGCGAAGTTAAATTGATTACTCACGGAGCAAAGTGAAATAAATTAGTGAAAATGAACACAGAACTCATTTCTTTAAATAATGCTTAACCTTAAATGTTTTAAATTTTAATTAAATAATTATTTTTGCCTTGTAACAGATGCAAATTCAGTATTTCCCACATTTTTAATTAGTTACATCAGAAAAGTTTCTTAAATTATTTTTTGAAAGTTATGAGCTCACTTAAATTTGTACTTAATACAGTATAATAATTAAGTACATAAAGATTTGATAATCATTTTTATGAAAATTGATTTCTATTTCTAGGTGAACTCTTAACTGCACATATAAAACAATTTTAAATAGAAGGGCATTTTTTTTTGGTCATCAGCAATATTTTAGGTTATTTGTTCAAATTTTTTAAACTTGTTCAAATTTTCAAAAGATCATTAAATGAAAGCATATTTCTAATTTGTTTAGAACGAATTTGTATTTAAAATACCAAATATATTTTTATAGTTAATTTTTGATTTGAAGGTTGTATTTTATTTTAATTTTCAATACTGAAACATAAAATGAATTTGAACTTTTTATAATACATTAACAAAATTTGAACCTATTAAAAAGTTAGTACAAAACCAATTGAAAGGCAATAAAATCTCCTATCTTTGACAGACTTTGATGAACTTAGTTTAATTATAAAACACGTAATATTTCAGTATATACTTTTCTAAATTTGAAAATAAAATCTTTAACATATCTGTCTTTTCATTAATATTCCTTATAATAAGCTTTATTATTATAATAGGCTGAATTCTTCTTATATTATTATAAATGTTATAATAAGCTGAATTATTCGTTATTTAAATATATAGGTAAATGCGCGTTTTTTTAAATATCAAATAGAATTATTGTATTTTTAATTTTCGAGGTTAAAAACAATTTTGCTATCTGTCTAGTTTTTAAATTTGACATTAATAATACCTGACTATAAAGTTTGATTTCCAAATTTCAAGCAAGATTCTTTGAAAGAACCTATGTGAAATATGGAAAAGGTACTTATACAAAATATTGTTTAGTTAAAAAAAAACATCAACTGTTTTAAACATGCTGCGATGAATTAACATAAAAAATGTATTTTTCTATAAAATATTTCTTACAATCACTACAAATACAATGTTAGCACTAAAATATTTAATTTCATTGAAAGGAGATTTTAACTCTTAAAAACAAATTGCTTTTTCTATAATAATATTTCTACTAAATTTTAAAACATTTTGCTCTGCGCTATTTTAAAAGCATACTTTTGATGAAATGAAACCAATGAAAGGAAGAAAATTTCAAAAGTAATTAAAAGAAGAAAATATTATAACTTTATCTTCCTTTATAAAGTAAAATCCCAGAAAAATTCCTAATTAATACAAAAGCTTCAGGGCTAGATTTTAAAATATGAATAATATTTTTTATATTTAAACATTTTCCTCTTTCGAAATGGTTAAAAAATCTGAGAATACTTTTTTTAAGTATTTTGTTTAATATAAATGATATGAAGGAACACAAAATTATGGGTTCTTATTTTTTCAGAAAATACTTTTTCATGTTCTTCAATAATAAAAAAAATATAATGTTTTTATGTTCGATAGATTAAAAAAGAGAACTTGTCAACAAAAATAACACTCGCTTGCAAAGAAAACAACTCTTAATTGAATTTTATGAACCACAGGTGAAAAAAATAATTGAGTGGTTTCACCATTTTTTTTCCTAGATAAACACTTTCATTGAAAAGAAAAATGAAAGGCCTGTCAACAAAAACGAAACATTGAAAAAAAGATTTCATAAAGCTTTCTACCATTGAATTTTTATTTCTTTTGAAAGAGCTATTAAAATAAAAAAAGTATGTTACAAGAATTAGTATAGAAATATAACTTGTTTACTTATATTTTATATACGCTTAGAAAGGGCTTTAATTAAAAAAAAATAAAAAAAAAACTTTGCATATAATAAGTGAATTCGAAATTTATACACTACTATATAGTTATAAATGAACACCATTTATTTTCATTTTAATTTCATTGGCGAATTTCTTAAACGGAACTTTGTTTTCTGATTATAGTAAAATATTTATAATAGTATTTGACTAAGGCAAAATTTCATTCCAATGCGAAATATTTTTAAAGTGGAACCGAACTGAATAATATAGTCTACTAGACAATTTAGAAACATTTCATACTAGCAATAACTAAGCCGCAATTACAAACTTCATTTAAGATTTTCTAGAAAATCCTTTGTTTTTTTCAATGATAGTGAATTAATTTCTTCATTAAATAGACTTTTTTAATTTATAATCTCTTAATAATAAAATACATGGACAATGTTAATACAAATTACTTTCTTAAATTTTAATTTAGCGTAGACTCACATACGCACACAAAATTTAGTTAAATATTTTATTTTATAGATGTGAAAGAATATAGACACTTTTCTGTTTTTTATTAAAAATTTCAAGTAATGATGTAATGAAAAGTTTTTATTAACCTTAAATGTGATATGTATATATTTCATTTATGATAAATTTGAATTAAACATGAATGCGTGAATTTTCAGCTAACATTACTTGCAAAATTGAAATATTCTGATTAACATTTAAAAATAACTAAACCTTTATATTTTGAGGAAGACTTTAATTAAATTTTTTATAATGATACTTTTCAATTTTTGTATTATTTGCCTTAAATTATTGATATTTTTCTCAAAATTAAATAAATAATTTCTTTAAAAAGACTATTGATTGACTATTTTTCTCTATTTATTTAGGATATGGAATTAACTAATAATGAGGTAAATAATAATTTTCTCAAAATAAATTTTTATTTTTAATCGAGCTTTTAGTGAATTACAAATTTAATAAAGCAACAATTTTTGATTTCTTGTTTCAGGTAATCCTTATTATATAAAATTTATTTTTAATTAACACTGTTATGCTCGCAAGTGCTTCTGTAAAATAATGAATTTAACTCATAAAACATGTTATTCTAGCAAAAAAAAAAAAAAAAAAAAAACTGCGAATAAAACGGGGCTCTCAAGAAAAATTGCCTCAGTTATGTTACTGTAACTAAGATTTCAAATACTCTGATTAAAAAATATATTGCAGAGAAATTGAAAAAAACAAGCTTGGATAATTGTGATCACCTGCTTAATATTCAAATAATTTGTAAGCGAATTTAAAATATTTGATGCTATCAATAAATTATTCATTTGAAACTTAAGGAGTAAAAATATTATTTGCAAAACAGTTTTATAACTTTTAAACTTTGTAAATGTACAAATTATACTTTTTCTCATATTTAATCATTTATATGTCTCATCATAAGAATGTAAGTACTAAATAAAAAACAACATATTTAATCATCTGGATTTGATTTAATGATTGTTTAGTTTCGGTGATCAAGGCGTGGACGATAGCAATTTTTATGTAGTGTTATCGTTTGCAGATCTATTGAATACAACTATTAAAATTAATATAAATATGAGAAAAATTGATTTTTCTTGAAAGTTCACAGGGTTGTTATATATATATATATATATATTGTCTATCAATAAGTATTTGGACACTTGTGATATTGTGATAGAAAAGAAAAACTAATTTTATTCAAAATCAATAGTTGGTAGAGCATCCACGAGAGGCTATTACAGCGTGAATCCTCCGGGGCATACTTTCCACAAGTCTTTGTATTAAAGCTAGATGTATGGTCTTCCATTCGGCTTGGAGTAGACACATAAGTTCCTTCACCGATTTTGGACGAGTAGTGCACCCCTTAATTCGGCTATCCAAATCGTCCCGAAGGTTCTCGATAGAGTTCAGGTCTGGGCAAGCCAGTTCATTCCATGAACTCCATTGGCACCACACCAAGCCATGGTCAACTTCCAAACATGACAACCGGCATTGTTGTCTCTGAAAGTAACAGGGGTCCAACCCGTAAAACTACCACAACATAGGAAGCACATTATCATCCAAAATGGTGCAGTAGACATCGGCACTGAGCTTACCATGAATGGTGGCTATGGGTCCAGTCCGTACCAGAAGAAACCCACCCAGACCATAATTTCTCCTCCGCCTAACTTGACTGATGGCACAATGCATTCTGGCAGGAGAAGTTCTCCAGGCAGACGCCAGACCTTGCCATACGAACGGTAAAGGGTGAACCTTTATTCGTTGATCCAAAGAACCCACTTCTACCGATCTACGGTCTACTTTCGATGTGCTTTGCACCACATTAGCCGATTAGAGCGGTTGGATTTGTAATCAAAGGCTTATGAGCATCAGCACGACTATGAAAACCAAGCAGAAGTGTTTCCTTACAGATGGTATTCATTGAAACAGCACTCCCGGATGTCTGTTGAAACTCCTCGTGGTTTAGGGCCATCGGTTGGATGTGGTTCTTTCAAATTTCTCTGGACAGCACTCGTCGGTCTCTATCTCCCATTTTCGTTTGTCAGCCGATTCGGGGCATATTCCGACAATCACCGCTCCCCTTCCAGATCTTAATCTCACATGCCATAGTCGATTTTGGATAACTCCGATTTCTAGATATGTCCCTCAAGGGTCGGCCACATTTGTGATATCCGATAATTATATTTTTCTCGAAGTCAGAGAGCTCCGAACTGGACAGCATCTTGCATACGACTAATGCTGTTGCTGTTTCTTACAGGATATATACCGGAGGAGGTAGTGACGTACTTCACGTAGTGACGTAGTGACGGCTGATATCGTCATTTGCATAGGTTTCTAAATACTTATCGGTAGACAGCGTGCATGTGTGTTACGACAATAATATTTCGTGAAGGAAATATTGTTGAGGAAGTTTTTTCACTTCAAAATTATAATAAGTTTTCTTTTATAAAATTATAATAAGTTCCAATTTTTAATTAATAAATGTGAAAACTGTACATGAACTGTATATCAAATAATTTATGTGTTAGTGTTGCAATTTAGAAATGTATTAAAACATATTTTTTCCATTTCATGCAATGAAAAAAATCTAAAATCATGTTTAATTATTTTATGCATATTGAAATATTTAATTATTCTAAATCATAATTAGCATCAATTGCAAAAATAGATTAATTTGAATGTACATGACATATAATTATTTTACTAAGTTTTATAAATATTAATGTATAAATAATTATAATTCGTATATAATAATTATTTTGATATTCTTTCTATAAACAATTTGCAAACAAAAAGTATAAATTATTTTAAAATTAATTTTTTTATAACCCGTTTATTATACAAAAGTTATTATAATATTATACAAAATTTATTATAACTTTGAAAACAGTTTAGTTGCATATCCTCTAAAAACTAATGTTGTGGTATATTCTGTAAAATATATAACTTAAAGATAAAATTGAATAATCCTATTACTTAACCTTTCATAGTGATTAATTATAAAGGTGATAAACTTTTCAGTCAATTGTTAAATATACAAGAATATAAAACATTAACTTTAGAATTTTCAGATAAACTTGATAAATTTCTCAAGGCAATTTTTTTCAGTAACCAGCATTTGAGAGTCAAAATTCTTGCAATACAAATGTGATCAATCAAAAGATATTGAAAGGTCGTTTATCATGTTGCTCAGATACCGGATAATTTCCAACACCAAAATAGTGACCAAAATAATGTGAATAAAAGATATTTTTGAAAAGAATTTGTCATCGCTTTACATAGTTATTTTAATAAAAAGGAAATATTTCTATGATTAACTTGTTAATTTAAATAAACTGACAAATAACAAAGAAAAAAAATTAAACTGAAAAAATTTCTTAATAATTTATTGTATACTAGAGGAATGAAATTATGCTTGTAAAATAATATTTTGTAATATGACAATTCCGTTTGGGAAGAACAAAAAGGTATTTAAAAAGCAAATTTTCACTTAATATATTTACTATATAGTTGAAATAATGTAATTTCGTTATTTTCTGTACAAATACAATGAATTAAAAAATTGAAATTTCATTAACATGAAAGGTATATTATTTTAAGACAATCTTATTGTATAAGCTTAAAATAGAATATATTGAAAGATCGAAACATTAGTAACATTTTTTGAGAAATAAAAGTATATTTAATTTGTGGCAAAGGTTATAAAGTTTTAATAATTAAAAGAACTGTTGTACGTATCTTTAAAACATTAAGAATCCGATTATTTATGAAAAAGTTTTAAATGTAATGTAAAATGTAATAATGTTATTTATATTCTTAGTAGTTATGGAATTATTGATAATGTAATATACGAAAAATACATGTATATTGCATAATTTCTAACACATATCATATTATCTTAAAATTATCAGTAAATAAAAATATCGTAATTACACGTATATAATCCGTAAGACAATTTTTTCGAGAAAAAGAAAACAAAAGTATCACATAATCCGCAGCTACCTATAATTTATGGCAATTTTTTCAGCGAATAATGGAAAATATATATATTTGATAATGTGGGTGTTATATGAAATAAAAAATATGTAGTTAAAAATATAATAAATTGTACAGAAAAAACACTTATTGTGAAAAAGATCTCTTTGGATCCACTTTATCGCAAAATACGATTGACTGAGATAAAAGCACTAGATCATTCAAAAGCTACAATTCCGAGAAAATTCTAGTAAAACTTATCAATTTTTAGTTTTTAGTTTGAAAAGAAATTTAATGTATTTTAAGAACAAAATATATTTATTTCGTTAATAACTAAATGAAAAATATTTCCAAACTGTGCATTGGACACATTTTCTTATTGTACCCCGCATGCCTTTTCTTTACATTGAAGCACGTTTGTCACCATTTTTTTATTTGTCTTAACTATAGCTTTTAATTTAAAATCTGCTGATTAACTTAAGCATTTTTCTCTCCATAAGTAGATACACAAATGTGAATATTTTCAGAAAGAAACAGCTAACGTAAAGACAAAATGCAACATGGCGTTAGGAATAGCAACTGTGATATCTCCGAGGAATCGAATTCATTCTTGAATGTAATTGGAGGAAACTGATTATTGCTGAAATTAATTGCGTCGTGGTGTCACCTGTCATTTTATGAAAAATAAATGGCATTTCTTTAAAAAATTTCTTTAAGTTTTTGTGATGGAGAATGCTTTATCAGATTATCCTCTGTGGTATATAATACGTACGACAGAACTTGAAACATTTTACACATAATTGGCGGATTACACAGAGGAAAATATAGAATGGGATAGTATAAAAATGGAGAATGACTTAAGGGAAATAAAATGTTCCCATGTTTTATCGTCGTTTTACATTTGAATAGTTTCAAATTAAGTTTCATCTTTAAAGACAGAATCACAATTTTCTAATAATTTAATGAATTTTATAACAGGAATTCATTAAAGTTTAATCTAACTTCCAGCATAGTTAGAATCAACATATGGATACCTTAATTATTAAAGAATTTATTATATGTTGATGAAAATACATACAATTGCTTTCAAAAATATTTTGACGTAAATGAATGATTTGTAGCTTTATTCATTCGATTTGGCGTGGAACAAATGATGCAATATGAAAACAGTTAACTTAGAGAAATTCAAATTTCAATTGAAAAGGCTGAAAATAGCTCTTTAAAGACGATCAGAAAATAGTTGTTCAGTTTTTCTAACCTTTTAATGGAAATAATCTTCTTAATATAACAAAATAAAACCATATTTTATGTTTAGTTTAATATGTATTGCATCGAAAACTGCACTACATAATCTAAGCATTGAGTTTAAAAGTTTAGTTGTTGTAAAAAAATTTATTTTTGCTAATTTCAACTGAAGATTCTTGAAGACCTTTTTTTGAAGAACGTGTCTTTAACTGATGGGAAAGAACATCATTGGATAAGAAAGCATTCTTCAAATGTAATTTTCTTTCCATGTGTTTCCAAAGATGTTCTATTATAATTATGTCGGTACTAACTGACACATTATATTATTTCCGTTGGTATGTACAAATTCTGATAGTACAAAACCTTACTTTCTTAACTGAAGCTATAACCATTTTCTATGTATGTATGGGGTCACATTAAATTAAAATTCTGTTAAGCACATGGATTTTTAAAAATAAGAATGTAGGATTACATTTGGATTCCCATGGATTCAGCGATCATGAATTCCTTCAAAAATGTTACATTCAATTGAATGATGGGGTGATCGAATCATATTCTCTACAAATCAATGAAAAATAAATTAAAGAACACTTATAGGGATCATTCTAAACTCTATTTCCTTAGAAGTGATGTTGATGATATATATATTCTTTAAATAAAATATACCAGCATGTATGTTGAATACTAACGTACAAAATAAAAAAAAAATAGAGATCTGTAATAACCTTAGTTTAATTTTTCAAAATTCAAATTTGGCACTGAAATTAATTTTAAGATATTAATAGTATACTAACATGCAATATATGAATAAAATAATAAGTTATATATTTATACTATTAAGTAAATATCGCATATAAAAAATTAAAGCAGAAACATTTATCGCGTTAAATATTTTTGTGAATATTGTAGTGTATTTTGTAAACACATTTCCAAAAAAAAAAAAAAAAAAAAAAAAAAAAAATTTAATAACTGTCGTTAATATCAAGTATTCAAAATGAATCCAAAGTGATGGATTCAGATGTTAGAAACATTCTTATATCTTTATTTAACAGTAATGCATATGAACAATCTATTTTGTAGAAATTTCTCATTATTAAGATGAATTATATTAGGATATCATTAAAACAATGGGATACTTTTATTACTATGCTTTATCTTTGTAACGAAACTTCGAAGAGCACATACATACAAGCAAAAATCAGTAACTCAATAGCCAACTTTCAAAGCTAAACATCAACTTACGTAGATATTTTGAGTTCGTTTTTCTCAGTAAACATTTTGGAAATTTTTTTATAATTATTTCCTTTTTGATTAAGTTCCTCTTTGTCAAAATGTCACATAAGGTGATTATTAGCATTACTTTAAGTTTAATTTTATATTTCTGAAGGATTTTTTCAAGACAATAAGTAGATATTAGGAAGTTAAGGAAAATAATGATTTATCTTACAGTTACTTTTATATTTTTATTTATATTGAAATTTACTTGTATTTTAAAGATAACTTACTTTTTAGTTTACTTATATCGTTTAGAATACAGTAATATTTTTAGCATTAAATAAATACGTTGAACCAAAAGGTTAGTTATATAAAATCTGATTAAATTTATTTAGTTTATTGCATGGAATCAATTTGAAATATAATTTCTAAAATTATAATTTGAGTTTTTTGTAACAACATAAAAAATGTATTTTATACTTCTGTTTAATAAATATATTCGTAACTTTCCAAAGGTAGTACAAGATATGTAAAATCGCATTTACTACTATTATTTGGCTTAATACTATATATAGGTCACAAAATATATAATATATATATGGATTGTGTGTGTATGTGTGTGTGATAGATATATTCTTTTAGCTCTATATATTATGTAGCCTATTGATATCAAATAATCATACATTTAGCCTATTTTGTATAGCAATTACGCTTCAACTAAAATTTGTAGCTGTAATGGAAATATTAAAACTAATATTTCAAAACTAACTTCGTAGAACTATAACTTTTTTGCCTATTTCTGAAGTATGGAAGAAAATATATCAGAAAATATTTTTAAGAAGCATACATTTTAGCAAGGTTAATTATAATATTTCCTTTACATAAATATTGTCTATTCAATTTTATATCACATTTCCATCAATAATGTTGATTGATGTCCTTGGGAATTAAAATTTGAATATCTTTCACTTATTCTTCATGGGAACACACTTTAACTACGGAACATTGTTGGTGGGAAATGTTTAATGAAGCATGCCTACAAATAATTTATCACACAAAATTTGACAATTAAAAGGTTGTTATGTTGTATTAATTTGTTGTCTTAAAGATTACGAAAGTATTCTGCTAAACATTTCAAAAGAGTTTATTACGCAAAATCATTTATTATCTTACAATTACAATACATTGAGTAACATACATACTAAACTTTGCTTGTGTTAATCCTATTAAAATAATATCTAATCCTATTATCATTTTCGTATTCGAAAAGAGATATATTTAGTTTATAAAATAAGACATATAATTTAAATCAAATTTTGCTAGCAAACAATAGAGGAAATTTAAAGTAAAAGTAGCAAACTACACTTGTAGTTAAATTTGTATTTTAACTATTATTAACATCACAGTAATACTTTGTAATTTAATAGTAAAAATACTATCTAATCACACGTTAGATTATTTAGCTACTGTGATAAAAATTATATAATTGAAGATAAATATTGTTCCTCAAAATGCACTGCTTTCATCTATAATACTCATTTTATTGTTTAGTTCAAAGTCATAATAAAGAGAAAATATTATACATAATGTATGGAAACTGAAACTAAAAAAAAACTAAATTTTCTATCATTATGACTTCACTATGAAATTTTTTTCG
>JAPDSC010059116.1:0-30005 GCA_026290005.1 Latrodectus geometricus
AAAATTACAAAATATTTTTCAAACACTTATTTCAACTAATAGCTTTTGTTGAAAAAAGCAATATATTTAATAAAGCAAAAGTAAAAAACTAATAAACACATTTAGATTTTCTTGTAAATATTTTGTTATCATAGGAATCTGATAGATAATTACATTTTTTTTTACTTTGGTGTTTATTAATAAAGAAAGTAATATAATATAAAATATAAAAAAGTAAAAATATTTAACGAAGTTTCTATTAGAAAAAAAACGCATATATTTTCTTTCTTCACGTTATTTACGATATATGTATAATAAATAACAAGTAATTTGTTTTTCTCCACACGATAAAGAAAATCATTAGTTTCACGAAGATTAATACACAGAATAGCAAATCCTGATATTAGATTAGAAAAATCCTTCCATATTACTTGATTAAATTTAAGTGATCCCTTAATCTTATTTACGTAGCTTAATGTTCCTGGATATTTATTGATACTGTTTGTCATGAATGTATTCAATGTTACAAAGGTTTTTTAAATTGAAATATTTTATGTTATTATAACATTTTGAATTAGTTCAAAGTAATCTGGCCAAATTTTCTAAATTTCGTTAATGATTGTAATTTTTTAATTAAATACTTAAAATCTCATTTTTCAAAGAGTAAATTTCACACTTTTAAGATAAAGTAGAAAATTTGAAAGAATTTTGCTTAAATAAATTTCTGTAGATTGTTTCTTTCTTTTAGAGGAAATAAATATATGCTTGTTTTAACGAAGACTTTTAATAAAGTACTTTTTTCAGCAGAACATTATTTACTATCCGAATTCTAGGAAAAATGGTGAAAAAAACATAATTACCATTATGATGAATTTTAAATCCTTTTTTGCATATATTTTTTTAACAAATATATTTTTTAACTTGAAGTTGAAGCGTAGTTGCAATATGTTTTCCAATAATTATGACAATTATTCCTAATATCAAAAAATATTGATTAAATTTATTTATCTCAAATGTTAATACTATCCCATATTGTAATTTTTGATTGATCACAGTATAACATTAGATATTTTATAGCATCTGATAGAAAATTGATAAAAAAAATGTTTTTTATTTAAAAAAAATGTTTCTTTACAAATAAAAATTTAACCTGAACTATTCGAGTCCTTCACTTTTAATTTGTGGATGCAATAATAGAAATTTAAAATATCTGGATAATCCCCGTTACTCTTTTATTAAATTATATGCACGTTTGCATTAATTTAATAAAATTTAATACAAGTATACGCAGCAGGAAATATAATCAGATATAAATTAATACCTAGAATACTATTAATTTATTTATTAATCAACTAAATAACACCGGTATTTAATGCTAATTTTATTTAAAAAAACACACTTTCTCTAAAAAAAATAGCATTTATATTATTTAAATTTTAAATTTTTTTCAGCATTTATACACATCTATATTATTTGATACCAATGAATTAAACTCAAACTCCTTCTCAATTCATTAAACAACTGATGAATTACAAATACTTCTATCAAGTTAGTAGTCAATCGCCATTCCTCATTTGTTTGAAAGCAATTTATGTTTCAAATTACCAGCTCAGGGTCTGTTTACCCATCCCGATACGCTAACTCACACCTGCGCATCTACGTCTGTCTATTCAGCCCCAGATCTTTCATCAGTTCGTACTGTTTGGCTAGGTGGTTATTCTCATGCCGAAGTCATATTATTCGCCACGAAATAATTACATCTTGACCATTGTTTCCAATGATCAATTGTATTTGCTATGTATAATTAGCTTAGCTAGAAGCAATGCAGAGGGTTATAAATAGTCTATGTTAATACTCCTATTCAGAATATTAAAAAAAACTTAACTAGAAAAGATTATACCTAAGTTTATTACAATTGGTACAGAGTAAAATTCGATAAAATATTCAACTACCCCATGCTTATTTTAGAGAATTAAATGCAAAATTTCCAAGATGTGAATTAATGGCGGAATGTTAAGAGATATAGAGATAAGAAGATACACATTGTTACATGCTTTTTTATATTAAATTTAAGGACTTTATATAAAGAAATTCTAATAAAGAAATTAAATTATTAGTAAAAAATGAATCACGGATATTTATAAGTCAAATAATATGAATGTTGTAATTTTACTTTATAATTTACATTTATTATAAAGACTTTAATATATATATATATATATATATGAAGGTGTTACATTCTATGTAAAATATAAGATGTTTTTAAAATTATTTCTGTTAAGATTATAAAATATTTTATGTAATAAAATTATGCAGTTAATTTAATTAAATTTGTCAGTTCAAAAAAGTGAAATATGAAAAATGAAAAAACTGGGAGAAATTTTTCTCTATACTGATTTTCCGGTATTTGTCAAACATTTTTACAGCGGTATTTCTTCAAAAAAATGGTAAAAATATTTTAAACATGAATTTATGTTATAAGCATATTTGTAAACGTATTAAATAAGCTTATTCCCATACTTATAAAATCTATAACACAAGCAAGAAAATTTTATTATATCGATAGAACCATTAATGAAATAATAAAGTTTACTTGCTGATTAATCAAGAACTAATTAATCTGAATTAAGTTTCGTAGGATAATTTTTTATTTTTACCTTATTATTGAAGAAATATTTCTGATAAAAAAAAGGTACATTTTATTTTGAAGTTTAAAAAACTTAAATATTTATGTAAAGAAAGTTAGTCAAACTAATATTTGCACATATTATTTCGAGATATTTTATTCTGAAAGACCATTAACGTAAATAACAGAAGTTAACAAAGTTGAAATATTTATTTTTTATTAGAATATGCATTAATGTTCTTAATGTAGTTTTCGTATTGCTTTCATTACAGACAAGTTATGATGCAATGAAATAACTTATTTATGTATCAGATGTAATATGTGTTAAGTACTGAAAGTAATTATACTTATATATTTGAAATTTGAAGTTTCTACATTCCTAAAATTGAAATTTATAATACACTAGTTATCATAAATTAAGGAAAAATCACAAAAATACGAAAATGTGAAAACGTTAGGTGTAGAGTTTAATGAAATTTACACAATTAACAACACTTTTCGAGGTAAAAATATCATAAAAAGAAATCACCAGATAATTACGGTGTTACAAAAATTAAGAAGTGTATATAATGAACAAATGGAAGGCATAAATTTAGCATAGAAAATGTATGTTTACTATGAATTCGAAATTATAATACTTTCGAGAAGCAATGAAGCTCATGGAAGAATGTGTGATATCTCAATCATGCGGTTTATAAAATGTGTAAGAAGTGTAAGTTATTACTTTTCCAAAGCAGTTAAAAACGTGGATAGGGTCCTAGAAGGGAGATTGAGAGCAGTTAAATGTCGTCTTAGAGCATCCCAAGTATGCTCGATTGGATTAAGATCCGTTGATCGAGACGACTACAACATGCATTCATTTATTTCCTGCTTCGCTTAAGCATTCATGAAGCGAGCCCTGTGTGTTCTAGCATCATCAACCTATAGCATGAAAGCATAACCTATTGCTCCTGTCTAAGGGTACACATAAGCATCCAGTATGTCATCTCTATATGTGTGAACATTAATATTTCCACGAAAATAGACATAGAGGTCTGCGCGTACACAGAGAGATACCAACCCAAATACAAATGCTGCCCGATTAACATGAATCTCTTTCATAGATGCTTGTGGGATGAAACGATTCCCACGTTCTCTCCAAAAAAAATGCGCTTACTACCGTATTCAAGGCTAAACCTGCACTCATCCGTAAAAAAGAGCATTGGCTACGTCCATTGGCTATTTTGAAATATTCGATGCATGGTTGATCTGGATACCAAGTTTAAGTGCTTACTGCAAAAAAGTATCTGAATGCAACCAGAGTTGTATTTCTTTTCCTTAGTGCGTTTAATAACAAATATGTGTGATCGGTACTCTTAGTAGCACGTGATCGTTCTTGGCTGAACCTCCTAATGCAGAATCATTGGTTATAAATGGTTAACAAAGTATATGAATCACAAACGGACTCACATTTAGCCATTTAGATACTTCTATATTACTTTGTCCTGCCTCTAGTCTCCTAACAGCACAACAGCAATATTATATAGTCAACTGTTGCCTGGAGGGCATTGTTACAATTTCGATGTATCAGATTTCTAATCCCAGACACGCAGTGACAACTGCTGTCTTGCTTAATTTTTAAGCTCCTCACAAATGGCATATTCCGACAGCAGCATCATCATTTTACATACAATTGAAAATAGGGATCTTCAAAAGTTCCAAATTTTGACTTGGTGCTTATACCAAATACACTGGGAGCTGAAAATAATGACATATTGTTTAGCATCTGTTACTATTCAACATCTTGAAATTTCATTGAGATTGTCTTAGTTTTGGGAGAGTTATCGCTATTTTTGTGATTTTCCTTATTTTTCTGATTACATTTGGCAACGCCAAGCCCACCCGTCCGAGACTAAGCAAATGAAGTCACCCTCAAACGAACGTGGAAGTACGACTTTTGGCTCATAGATGGCAGCACCATCTAAATCTACCAATTAAGAGATTGAAACCAGTGAAGACCCAAAGCCTGGCTCCTACCGCCCCCAGATGTATTATTTTGTAATGGGAACATGGAGGACATTGCGACCCGACATATTTTACGTGCCCCAGTCCCTATTAATGAACACGACGAATCTACGACTAAGCCGGGATTCGAACTCACCACTTTTTGGTAACGACAACGACGCCGTAACCAACCACGGAACCGCGGCCCTTTAGTTTTTCTACAGTTTACCAGTTTATTTAACAGAGAATTAAAATACTATTAATTTATTTATTTTAAAAAATCAATCAAATTCTTTAAAGTACATCTTATCTTGCGTTTTTATTATTTTTTTAAGTATTGATAATTCGTTCTGTAAATTTTCAATAAAAATACTTCTATATTGCACTGTTATATTAAAATTCATATTTCTGTATATACAAATTAAGATTGATATGTTATGAAAAATTTCTAGACGCACATTTGAATTAACTTGGAATCTGAATCACGTAATTTTAAGACTGCATTAATCTGAGAAGTAAATAGTAAAGAATTATGGTTACATAAACTTTTAAGCAATAATTTTTCCTATTAATCCCTCCAAAAGTTTAAAAATTTTAAAAATATAAATAATGTTATTTGTATAACACTGACATATCAAAATATTCCGATCATAGTAAAATGCATTCGGTTTTATCATGTTGATTAAAAGTTAATTTGCATTCTCTATCTCTCTCTCTCTCTTGTAACGTTATTAATTTCATGCATCTTACAAAGATTTTATTATAAAAGAAACATTTATCTTTGTAGAAATTGGTCTGTGATAAATTAAAAAATAATATTTAAGAAACGGATATAATTTCTGTAAAATTAATTTTTAAAATAATAAAAAAATATTTATCAACAGTTATGAAATATTACTTCTAATCATGAACCAATTAAACACATCATTAAATAAAAAATATTGCTTGAAATTTTTTATGATAATAAGCACTAAATAAATACAACAAACGAACAACAAAATTAAACAGAAACATGCTATTTCTTCTTAATTAATAATGAAAATTTCTCCCATAGTTACAATAATTGACTTTACTTCAAAATGACAGTTTACAAGAACAAAAAATTCCTACAAGGTTTTTTTTTTTTTTTTTTTTTTTTTTTTTTTTTTTTTTTTTTTTTTTTAAATAAAACATGAAAAAATTAATGGAACAGATACCAACAAAACAAGATGTTTTTTTAATTATAAATGCAATCCTCGACTTCGCAGAACCGGTTAAGTACAAGGACATTTTTAATTTTAGACAATGAATGATTTTCAGCTTTAATAAGTAAATATTCGGCAGGAAATACAGGGCAATTAGCGCCTTGCTTTCCTTGGCGTCAGAAAATAAAAGTTCTAGCAGAGTATAAAAAGAGCGACTGAAACTCCCTCGACATCAACGCATCATTAAGTATATTAAGTGTCATATAATGCTATTAGGAGGTAAGTGATCCAACTTTCTTCTGAAGTCTTCCTTAATGAGCATAGATAAGCAGGAAGAAAAATGGTGATCGGAAGAAGTTTACTTAAAAATAATTTGCTTTGTAGAAGTTGTTACTAAATAATCACGTTAGATCGATTCCATGTACAGGAATTTGCTGTATACAAGTATTGTTCTTAAAATTAATTTCCTGCTGAATATTTCATTGATAAAATTAAGTTAAGGAAATTTTTAAAATATTGGTTTCGTTAAATAATCTAATAAATATTAGACATGTATAATTTTTATCAGTGATAAATATTAACTTTATAAACATCTGCATAAGCAAATTCCAATTCTAGGCTTTGAAATTGCACAAAATCCATTTTTTTACTTATAAATTAATTATTATTAGAATAATAATAAATATTGCTGGTAAAATTGTAAAATAAAAATTGCTAGTATAAATGAATGTAATTACTCAACCAATATTAACTGAGATCTAATAAATTTTATATAATCTTACTGATACACATACTATTATGCACCAAAAGAACATTTTTACTTGAACAAATCCAGATAGTGACAAAATATTAATCCATGAAAGAAATCTAATAACCACCAAAATATATTTCATGGTGTTTATAGAGAGGGCTAATTAATTTTCATTGAGGCAAACGAAATTTCTATGGGCGTAAATGACGGCGTTTCGTTTAATAAAACGCTTTTTTTTACAACTAAGCTAATTTAGACAACAGGGAATGGCTGCTGCTTTGATCAAAATACACAGCATTATTTAATGGATATATGCAATTTTAGATTTTCCACAATACTTTAAAAATATATTTCATCTCATCATATCATTATATGCTTAATTTTGTGTTGCCTAATGTTCAGTAAAACATCAATAATCTCTTTTTAATGTAAGGAGACAGGTTACTTGTATTCAAATTTCTTAAATCATTATTCTGTCAAGCACCAAGTACTTACATCCAAAAAATATGTTTTTCTATATTTGGCAAAACAGATATTCATTTAAAAGCAAGATATATTAAAAAATTATCAACCTTTTAGTTCGGTTCTCGAACGAAATAAGAATCCTTATTTTATTGCGAAAGAAATTTCACACACACACATATGAAACATGGGATTTTTCTAATACCTATACAAGATAGCAGTAGGAAATGGAATTGTATTGAACAAACAATAGCATTTCAGCTTTATTTTAATATTAACCAAACGTAAATTAAATCTTAAGAGTTATTTTCTTCGCAGAGATGTTAAAATATTATATTTTGAAAAATAGGGATAGATGCTTTAATTAATATTTCTAGAAGTCCTCCAAAAATGTAATGTTCTTTTTACATCCTACATTTTCTACCTAGTAATGTAGTGATTGGTATTAGAAAATTTAAATTGATAGCTGAATTCAGTTATTCTTAATTATTTAGCAGCTAAAATGTCAAATCAAAGTTATGCCAATGCCGCTGGTAGTGAGGATATTATCTACTAAATATTGATAGAAGTTTAATCAATAGTAAATATAAATATCACATATTATTTAAAATTTGCTTATGATTCACTAGATTATATATTTCATGAGCGGCAGAAAATTTATATAAATCTGCATAGTATGATAATACTCGTACTTATGTGTATACTTAGTCATAGTGTTTAAAAACAAATACAATTATTTTGATTAGTTTATTTTTTATCATTTTCTTATGAACAATATTTGTTAATCCTTTGAATCCCAAATTTTTATATTTCTTTTTTGTTACTTTGGATTCAGAGTGGAAAGCTATGTCTATTAAATTCCTAATGTTATTTAATTCATTTCAGAAGGTAATTTGCTTATTAGCATTATGAGAAACCACACACACACAATTGTAAGAATATTAGGAAATAAAATTGTGACCTGGCTGGTTAGGGCATCGTTCTCATTACCAAAACGGGGTGAGTTCGAATCCCGGTTCAGCCGAAGATCCGTCGTGTTCACTAATGGCGACTGATGCAAAATATGTCGGGTCGCAATTTTCTCTATGTTCCCATTCCAAATTAATACCTCTAGGAGTGATTGGAGGCATGTTATGGGTCTTCTCTTCAGTGATTTCAATCTCTAAATTAGAAGATTCAGATGGTGCTGCCATCTATGCGCCGAAAGCCGTACTTCCACCTTCGTATGAGAGTGCTCTATTCAAAAACGGACCTCTTACTTCATTCTCTTTAAGGGTGGGCTTGACGTTGCCATGTGTCATTAGTAACAACAACAACAGAAATGAAATTATCAAGCGTTTATGAAGTTGGATTAATTTTTCTCCCTGAAATTTAAAAATTATTTCGAATTTCAGCATTTGATATAATTTATATATTTACCATATTTATACTCTTTTATATTTGTTATATTTGGATTGCAATTCAAAAAATTGGAGGAATATTATGTTTGCTAATTTTAAGATATCATAAAATAAAACAACCATTTAATATAACATCAATTATAAGAGCATGACAATAAGGGTGTTCAAAAAATTATTTTAAATAAACATGAAAAAAATGATAATGTTGGAACTAAAAATATATGTATGTTAAGAGTGATGAGAGAGATTGCAAACAATATTTAATGCAAATATCATTCTTTAATTTTTTCCCATTCAGTTCCCTAAAACTTTGCCAGCTTTGTTTAAAGCGTAAATCTTCTCGTAAAAATCTGTAGTAAATAAAAGTTTTAGACACCAATAGAATTGGCAAATACTTCTTTCATCAGTAGTAAACTCGAATGAACTCAACTATTGAATAATGCAGAAGCATTTGTTGAATACTGTTTTAAATGACTTGTGAATTGTTTGCAATTTCCCCTGAAAATGTCTGTTGAACTGATGGTTCAAATTAAAATTGGAATGTAAATAATTTTTCAAAATAGTAAATTTAATAAAAAATGCATTTGTGAAAATCTTTGGATTGTATCTGTTTTTTAATATTATCATGGAAAACAGACTTGTAGAATATCTTAAGCAGAATGCTTTTCTTTTTATATTATGGTTTTCATAACTTTGGCATTAAACAAGATATTTCCTGATATTATAATATTGTATTTGAAAAATTAATCATTATAATTCAAACAATTTAATTATTTAAAATATATGTTTATACAATTGGTAGAAAATATATGATTTCTACTAATGTGAAAATATTAGTTAATGGAAATGATGGTAAAATATGTTGAGTTTATTAATCTAATTTTGAATCCAACCGCAAATATACTAAGCATTAAATGAATTCATTAAAATTACATTTATAGACTACTATTGTATATTTATTTTTGGAATTAGTTCTTTTGTAAATAATTTTATAAATCCTGTGTAACAGTTCTTTCAATTCTTGCATAAAATACCAGATATTATGTATTTTTCATAAAATCAGTAAACTGATTAAATTTTTATGTCTTTAAATTTCTCTGATTAATTAAAAAAAAATCCCGAAAATTCTCAGCATATAAAATGTAGTGGATCATTGATATACAAGGCATGTTTTTTTTAAAATAAATATTAAATAGTTTCTGTACTTTGAGGTCAAAAATTTTTAGATAGTACTTTACTTATTTTTATTTTATTCTATTTAAACTTTAATTAATTCTCAATTTTTAACGATTTCTTCTCAGTGTCAAATCCTTTCTTTAATTTGCATTAAATATTATCGATAATTTTTACAACCAATTGATTTATATGTTCATAATAAAATACATTCCATAGATGCATGAAACATTATTTTGAAAATAACTGGTATTTCTTTCATTAATGAATTATTAAAATATTATTAACTTTATTAATTCTGAGAATGATTTTCTTCCACTTAATCTAAAGTCCTTAAATATTTAGGCAATGATGCATAATACTTTATACAATACACCTAAATATTTCTAGTGTGGTAGATATTGCTGAGATAATATTTAAGGAAACATATTCATGAAAAGAAAACCCTGTTAATAAGTTAGTAAGTATCTCTAAAATATGCAGAAGAGTACTCAATTCAAGAATAGATAAATTTTCATATTTATTTGGAAATTCTTCAATGATTACCATTGAAGAATATTTAAAAGTCAAATTATTTTGAGTAACTCAAATGGGAATTATAGTATGCCCAATAAGAATTTAAATTTCAAAACATTTTATTTTCCAATTCATCATTTGTTCCATACAGCTTTATTACACTTCATCTTTGTTATGCCTTTTATAATTCCTAATATTAAAAAAATATCAAAATTAAGAATTTTATTTAACTTAGATTTTACATTTGCAAAGATGTTTTGAACTTGGATACTCAATATCTGATGATAATGAGTGAATAAATGCATTGTAAGCTCTACTAATTATAAAGAGTAAAAAAATATCATGTATGCTCTACTGGTGTAAAGCAATATACTTTGTATTTATTGTATTTGTTTCAATTGTTTATATAATATAAATATATATTTTATGTTTATCAGACTAAATAAAATTTATAAATTTAAATCACTATAATACGAATAAAATCACAAATTAATTTAACAGAGAGGTATTTTTTTCAATATACAGCAAATAAATATTTTGTCATTCATTTAATTAATTTAAATTAATGATAGAAAGAGAATAAATAATTGAATAGTAACGTCATTTTTAATACAAGAATACAGTTGAATTTAGCATACTTTATCAATAATCATTATTATCGTTTTTATGTGTTTTAAAATATAATTAAATATTTAACTTATTTCAGATAACCTTAATCATTTAGAGATAACAGCAAAAACATTACAGTGAATAACTTTTTGGTTATTATACATGGCACATTTATTAGATAAATTTTTTCTCCATGCAAAAGTTTTCAAATAAACACTTAAAAGTATATATTTTTTTTATAATTGAGCAAATAAATTATACAATTATAAAATAAAATTTCAAAATTCAAAGATATTGCTTAAAACATTTTTATCAAAATGTATTAAGATATAAAAAAATTAACATTTTAACAAAAATTAAAAGAATGAAGAAATAAAAGAAATTACTCATTTAATATCTATATTGTAGAATAATTGCTTTGCATTTATAATTTTTTATGAATAGTTAGGGCTCAATATATTTAATTAAAACAGTTAATGTTGCTTGTAAGACATTATACTTTAATAAATATTATTAAAATTATGTTTTTAATATCCCATTTATACATTAATATAGTTTAAGTGTAATAATTTTAGTTTAAAAAATTTGTTTAGTTTTTAAATGATTGACTTCCCCTCCCTTTAAAATAAATCAGGAAAATAAAAAAACTTGTAAAAATACCAAACATTTTCCTAAATTTAAATGGAAATTATTAATTTGTTTCTAAGGAAACATCTCAATTAATTGTATATTAAATTATCATAGAATCATTTTGATTTTTAAATATTTCTTAATTTTTTGTTCAGTTCATTTAAAGATCTGCTTAACGTGATAAAAATAATTTTTCTTAAGATAAACTTCTATCAAGAAAGCTTCATAGTAAATAATGTTTTCTTTCTACTTTTTTCAAGTGCTGCAAAGCAAAAATTTGTTACAATTTGAGGAAAAAGATAAGAAGTTTAACTAGTAGGAGCTTATGATATCCTTGTGGAGATAATAACTTTCTTCATTATTAATTACCTTTATTTTTCTTATTTTAGTTTCGGTATAAGTTTCCTAAAATTGGAGATAAAAAGAAGAAAATAATTTATTTTACCAGGTACGTACACAGATAAAGCCTTAGAGAATCGTGACGAAACTTAAGAATGCAAAATAATACCCATGAGATAAGAGCAATTCTTTCATAAATTGTATAAAATAATCTATTATTTAGTTTCACAATTGTGGAGTAAATTCCATGGGATGTATTTAAAACTTTAAATTTAATTTGATACTTTTATTTATAAATAAATAACATAAATATTTTCCAAAGTATTTATTTTTAAATATAATGAATAATTTTTTAAATATTTAAAATAATCTTGAAAATGGTATACTACAATAGGTTATGAAATTCTTTTATAAGAAAAAATTTAAGTAAAAAATGTTATGTAAATGACGATGTTTTGCATTCTTTATTTATTTCAAATTTAAAGCAAAAACTTTGAATTTATGTAATCAGTTATAAAAATACAGCTAAAATGTATAATGTTATATTATAATGGGGTTTAAAAATTGCTAAAATTCATTAATTTAATTTGATTAATACAACTTTTAAGTGATTATTATTAATTTCAAATGAGTTGACAATAGTAATTGTTAGCAGTTTCTAAGTTGAAACATATTAATGTAGAGTAAAGTTTTTATTACATTATAACTAATTAAGCATGTTTCTTTCTTTTTTTTTTTCAAATTTTGCGAGTGATGAAATTTATTGTGTTTTATTAACTCATCAGATTTGACAACTATTTATATATGGTCCACGCAAACAATAAGCTAAAAAAGATAGAAAAGAATATAATATAAGAACAATAAATAGATATACACAATATTTCATTTTCTTTTTTTTTATTGTTACAGTGTCTCCTTACAATTTGTTCACAGTTGCAAGAGTTTATCTGATCAAATATTTACCGAATCGTTAAGAACTACAGTGAATTCAAGAATATCAAACTTTGAAATCTGATTATTTTAGGTACTGATTTTATCAAATTATAGGCAAGTTAGTTATGTTTCTGATAAAATTATGTTCTCAAAGATTTTGGAATATTTTTACTGGGGATTTGTTTATTTTTGTCTTAAAATTAAAGTTATTTGAATTATTTTATAATGTTTTTGTGTTAATAATCATGTGAAAAATTTTTGTTGTTGTTGCTTATCCCCCTGGTGCAGGAAAACCTTTCTCCAGGTCAAGAAGATCTTTGATAGCGTAGTTTGCAGCTTCTTTTTGGACAGGGACCACAATATAAGACAGACACAATATAGGGCAGAAGACTGACTTGACCTCTGAACACACATGGCATAGATACCCGTTTATATAGGGTAGGCAACCATTCATAGTCCATTCATACAAAGAAAGGACAAAGACAGGATAGAGAGAGAGAGAGAGAGAGAAAGTACAAACATGACCGAAACAGGTTTCAAACCCAGACCTCCCCATCCGCAGTCTGGCATGCTAACCAATAGACAGAGTAGGTGATCAAAAAATTTGTTTCGAAAACGTACAATTAAACTAGTAACACTGAGATTATATAACATTTAAATCAATAAAAGAAATTTAATACAAAAATAATTTTTAATTGATTTAAATGCTAACCTAATAATGTTAAATAGTTTTTATTTAACTAAACACTTTTAAGAATCATAGTGTTTTAAAATAATAAAAAAAAATATTTATAAATTTTACGGGATTTTAAGATTTTTGTGTTTATATTTAAGCAAAAACATTTCAAGGCAAGGTGAGGCCTTAGAACATATTTTAAAAGATGTGATAAATTATGAATATTCTTAAAGATAAATATTTACTAACTTCACAATTTGTATTCACTTCTGTGTAAAAATTAATTAAAAATATTTATGTTAAAGATCTTCAAAATAGTGTAAAAAGATAATTATTTGGTGAAACTCTTTATTTTGCAAATTATATAGAGAAAAGACACATTTGTAACAATATTTTTCAATTTAGGCTTCCTAAAGTAAGTGAATAAATTATAATGAGAATTTACAAAATCTTATATAATCAAGATAAAAAATTGTAAGCAATATCACAACAATAATTTGTTAATTTTATTAATAATTTTCAATTTTATTTAAAAATACATTAATTAGAAATAAAATGTTCTAAGTGTATTTTCTGTACATTTACGTGGGAAATGTATTAAAAATTTCTGATGGAATTATGAAAATATATAATATATTCATTTAATGTTATGTTAAAATAATAGTAATTTTAAAATTTATTGCAAGTAACTAATATAATTCGTTTATTACAATTCACAATTCTAATGATTCACTTACTTTGTTTTCATTTATCTTTCATGTAGTATTTTATTTTTAAACTCAATTTTATTTTTAAAATACATTAAGCAAGAGCTCCAATGTCTTATTTTTCATAAAAATGTAAAGCTATGACAAATTCTAGATTAGTTGTTCAGTATTTTACATGAAAATAATATTTTCTTTGAAAAATAACAGTAACTTAAATAATACTGAATGAATGAGTTCTAATTATCAGTTATACGTATTTAAGATTAAGTCAAGATCACATTTGCTCCTTCAATATAATTATTTTAGGTCAAGATAATTTGCTCAGAAACATGAAACACATTTAGTTTTTTTTTTTTTTTTTTTTTTTTTTTTTTTCTAAAGTAAACTATGTTTTTCCAATAATTGTTCAAGATACTTTTTACAATTGGCAACATTATTTCTTTATTTTTGTAAAACCAACATATATATTTCACATTTAATTTTGTAGACTATATTTCTGAATAACGCTTGGTTCATAAATAATTTCTTGGCTGTAATTATTTGCATGGGGAAAAATATGACCAGGAATCGAAATTGACCTCTTCTTCCAAACAATGCCGACAGGCGAAAGTTCTGACGTTAGCTAAAGCGCAGGTGTATGTTAGCACATCAGAATAGATAATGGAGACTCAGCGGTGGTAATTTGAAACATAAATTACTTACAAGCGAACGAGAAATGATGAGACACTGTGAAGTTGATAGAAATATTTGGAATTCCTGAGCTGCTTAATGAATTGGAAGGAAAGTCCAAATATATTGCATTGAATAGAATATTCACTTCATGAACTTATGTGAAAATTTAAATTTAAAAATTAAATAGCGGGAGTAAACCTTACAATTATGTAATAGGTAGAAAATTGTTTCTATTTTTTTACCTTTTTAATATTTATTTATATTTTTTTACCTTTTTTTCTATTTTTTTACCTTTTTTTCTATTTTTTTTACCTTTTTAGCATTTAAATCGTTTTTCAAAGTTCTGTTAAATTTATTAATTTTAGCAAGTCAATGAAAACGTAGTACAATTATTTATATTAATTTCTTGCTTTGATGAATATTAAGGAGATAATCATTTAAATCAGTGATTCTCAACCTGTGGGGCGCGACCCCCTAGGGGGTCGCGAGCATACTAATGGGGGGGCGCGATCATATCCAAGAGAAAATGTTATTTAAAAAATTTGATTAAATGACTGAAAGGAAAGAACACACACACACATACAAAACAAAATACATTTCGACATATTTAATAATTAACTTATTAAATTAAAACAATTTATTAAATTAAAACAAATTTAATAATTATTAGTGACTTCCTTGGGCCTGTCTTTGAGAGCAAAGTTTTTCGAAGGAGGGTTTAATATTAGAAATAGACACTCTTAGTTCTTTTTCTATATTTAGCTGAGATCTATATTTTGTCTTCAAAGAAGCCACCGCAGAAAATCCAGTTTCACAATGGTAAGATGTTGAAAATGGTAGTAGAATGCGAAATGCCCTTGTTTTTAGTGCAGAAAACTCATCATCCACTCCTGCCCAAAATTCAAAGAGTGATTTATTACTAAATTGTCTTTTGGTTTCGCCGCTTGCCGTGAAGTCTATGAAGGTTTCTTCCTCTTCGATTGAGAGTCCTTCGGGAGTATTTTGAAATGGATCCCTCACCCACTTGTAACTTGATATCAGTTTGTCTTCAGCAAGAAAGTACTTTTTAAAATTCTTTGCTAGCATTGCTAAATGATTTTCAATGGTTACAAAAACAATTTTTACATGTTGTTCTTCAGCCTTGTAAGTTTTAATACAGTCATTCAAATTTGCAAACATTGTTAAGTTTTCTTGCTTTAAATTTCTGCTCCACAATTCCAATTTCCTACAAAAAGCATTAACTTTATCACTCGTATCAATATATATGTGTATTTGCTCCGTGCAGTTGAAGATTCGAGTTATTTAATTTCTCGAATATGTCGACCATGTAGCTCAATTTCAACACAAATAAACTATCGCGAAAATTGTCAGCTTCCGGTCTGTTTTCCTCTTCTAGGAAAACGGCGATTTCTTCTCTTAATTCATAAACACGTTGCAAAAATTTCCCTCGTGATAACCATCTTGCCTCGCAATAAAATAGTGACACTGAATGTACTGTACCCAAATAAACACTGAATGTACTGCACCCATGTCTTTAAAAGTGCGGAAAAGATTCTTGATTTCAGGGGTCTCATTTTTATATAATTTACTACAGTTACAACCGTAGTTAACACAATATTCAAACCAGGACTCATTTCTTTGGAAGCCAAAGCTTCTCTGTGGATCATGCAATGTGTCCAGACGCACTGTGGCGATTTTTGTTTCACAAGTGCTTGAATACTTTGGAAACTTCCTGACATAGAACGAGCACCATCCGTGCATATTCCGATGCAATTTTTCCATTCTATGTTTGCCTCGTTCATAAAATCATTTAAGATAGCAAATAAAGCGAGTGCTGTTGCTTTGAGTTCTATTGGTTTGCAGAAAAGTAATTCTTCTACTACTGACTCACCACAAAATCTAACATAGGCAATGAAATGAGCATCTTTATTACTATCTGTTGCCTCATCGAGTTGTATTGAAAACAATTTGTAACTCAACTTCGACAAAAGCTGACACTCTACATCTTCAGCTATATCTGCAATTCGACGGGCAACATTATCATTTGAAAGAGGTATAGACTGCATTTGTTTTGCAAAATTATCTCCAAACATAATTTCTACAATATCAATCGCGGCTGGCAAAATAAGCCCTTCACCAATGGTGTGAGGCTTTTTACATCTGACTATTTTATGTGAAACTTTGTAAGAGGCAATTAAAGCTTTTTCATTCACAGACAAAGTTTTTTTAAACAATGATTTTTGCTTTTCATATGATTTTAATTTTAATTCGAAGAATTCTCTGGGTTTGTTTACGTACTCATTGTGAAGCATTTCCAAATGACGTTTAAGTTTATTAGGTTTCATGCTGTCTGCCACCAACATTTTTGAGCAAATGATACACAGAGGCCTTTCTTCTTCATTTACTTCAGAACTAGTGAACCCAAAATTTAAGTATTCTTAAGAATATTTTCTTGATTTTATTTTCGGAACCACGCTTATCTGTGTACTTGTTGATGCTTGTCTATCGTCTAATGCTCGCTTACGCCTGCTTAAAAATTTATCCATGATTCTGCATAAGTCTGCTGCCGTGAATATTTATTACGGTGAATTGCAATTCCACGAAAATATATATAATATACACATCCAGAATAGATTCAATAGCGATAGAAGGATCAACTCGAATGAGATTGTCTGGAATTGAAATTGGCGTCATAGAACTTTCTCCTTCTCCCTATGAGAAAACATTTGTTCACATCTGCGCACGCTCCTAGCTTAATTTTTTGCTGACCAGACAAATTCCAGACAACTCCAAACTTCTCGCGAAACCGTGAGAATGCCGAAACATAGCGGGACGCAAGAGCAATAAATTAGCATAGGATTCTTGTTTTTTCAATGCTGAGGATCGGTGTTGCAAAATGTCAATAAATTTTGGTATCCTTGGTAATTTGTAAAGTTTAAAATTAAGGTTGTAGTGTAAGTTTAACGCCAAAATACTCAAAATACATTATTATTGTATATATTTTTTGTATGCGTTGGGGAGGGGGGGCGCGATGAAAATTATGATTGAAAATTTGGCCGTGAATACTAAAAGGTTGAGAAACACTGATTTAAATTATTATAATTTTATTTCATATACAGGATATATTAAATGTATAATGCTTAAAGTTTTTAGATTTAAATAATCGCATAAAATAATAAATAAAATAATAAATTACGCATTATTCTGTAAATTTTGCATGTAAAGATTAATTTGTAAAAGAAATTAAAGTCGATAATGTAACATTCAAATTAATAGTCTTTTGCTAAAATGATTCATATCTAAAGAAAAATTTAATTGATTGTGATAAAATATTTGACTTATGTTTTAAAATCTAATTTTGATTTAATTTTCCATTTAATATAACAAATTGCATTATATTACATAGTCCATTCTTATTGATGTGATCGCCATGTACTTTCAGCGCGGATATTTAATAATCAATCACATAAAGCAGATGGACGCAGAGTGTAGTTGAATGAATATAAAAGGTGTGTGAGGGCTTCGGAAAACAGTTACAGATGACAATAATTGGCATAATGCAGGAAGGAAATAATTTATTCCACGTCCGAAAGGGTATGATCATTGGCTTTCGGGCCAAGGGTGGAAGTTTATCCGAAACGGAAGTTTGTGAATTGTTCGCGTGCCGCCGTGGAAAAGTAACCAAAATGGGAATGCCCAAAATCAGTAACATACCAAGTTGTACAACATGCTACAGATGACAGATGTGAACAACAGCTACGTTGATTTGTTCAGGCAAATATATGTGCTACCATTGAGCATTTGACCACCCTAATGAACCAAAGTGCTAACAAGAATATCTCACAAACTACTGTTAATCATACGTTGCTGTGCATGGGCCTCCAAAGCAGATACCTAGTTCATGCATCTAGTCTGCTGCTGATGCAATTTAGCTGTGCCGATATATGGAGTGGTACTTCAACTGAACGTCTAGAACGAGTAGTGTTTTTAAATGAACCACATTTTATAGTCCATTAGACATTAGCGTATTCGATGAGAAACTTTTGAAAGCAAACACTCAGCATTTATTGCCGGAACGTTCCAGGCAGGAGACAGGTATACAATGGTCTTAGGAATATAATATTTCATGAGTTAAATCATCCATGTAGAAGGCACAATGGATCAATGAAAGTACTCGCCTGTTCTTGAAGACCATGTCTACCTCTATACGAATATTGTTTTTTCCAAGGATGATGGCAACTACCAAAAGACAATGCAAAGTGCAATACATCAGGCATTGTGCGTGTATGATTCTGAAGGCACCAGGATGAGTTTAGTGTTCTCCTCTGACCAGCAAATTCACTTGACGCAAGATCAATTGATAATTTGGGTTCTTCTTGATCGGGTTCTTTGTTGCAGAGCAGAGTCAGTAAAGTTGAGTTAGCTTAAAAAAAAGAAAAACACACACACACACACACACACACTTGACTCGAACTTTTTAGATTCTGTCTCATTGCAGTCCACTCTGGGAAAGGTGGTTATTCAGGCCTTTGACAGTTGGTCACATTCGGGTGACTGAACTGTACTTATTTATAAAGGATTATGCAAATTTTAAATATTTTTGTAATCATTCAATAATTTTTAACAATGGATTATTGTTTAACATATTACATATTCATTAATAAATTTCATTATTTATTTATGAAGTTTAAGTTGTAACTCATAACAATTAAATTTTGCAAAGGATTAAACTTCTTAAAAAAGGAAAAAAGTATATTTATTACTTCAACATGTGTAAAATTAAATTATAGTTTTATGTTTATAAATTAGTAGAACATGAAAGCTTTGTTTATTCTTAAGTTCATAATATTTTCCTTGGAAAATAGTATTTAAAACAATATTTCTGTTAACTAACGCATGCTAACTAATGCAGATATTCGATTAGTTTATAAACACTTTTTATACTTGTTGATAAATGTTTTGGTGATTATAACTTTTTTTATTAAAAAAAATAAGTTTTTAAATAATATATTTAATGTCTTATTACATTATTCATACTTAAAATTTGTTATCATTTCTTTGATATTAAAATTTAATGGCCCACCTCATAAAAGACAAAATTGCTTTCGTGTGAAATCAGTTAAATAATGTTGCTAATGTTATTGAAATCTGGGTAACAGTATTTTCTTAATTAGATTTCTTTAATTGTCATGCGAACATCTCTAATTGGTGTTCAAATTTTGATGAAAATCAAACTGACATATCAATGAATCTATGTCTTTAGAAAAACAGACACACATTATAGACATTTTATGAACTCTGGTGGTAAATAAAATACAGTTGTGGTAAAACTAAATTATTTATATTAATATTATAATTATATTATAATTATTAATATTATAATTATAATTATTAATATTATAATTATCATTATAATTATAATTATTTATGTAATTATTATAGTTGAGACGGAAATCTAGGAACCTTTGACTGTTCATCGCAATTTTCTTAAATTTGTAGGAAATATTTTAATTATTTTATGCCTTCAACAATTAATAAGCAACTTCACGAAAAGTTGACTATCAAATACACATACTTCATAGTTTTACATGTAGTTTCATACAATATTCATAATTTATGATTACAATGAATAATACACTAAATAGTTAAAAGTGTTATTTTTATTTAATGTTCTAATATTTACAATGGTACACTTACAGGAAATGAATAGCGATTTTAAAACTTTTTTTTTCTAATGGTGGGGCACTTCATGACTGTACCCGTCACCCACAACAAGGCCAGAAACTGCTACTCAATTTTGCGTTACCCGGAGGGCACGTGTAAACCAAGTTACGGAAATACGAGTAGCATTGTCCGCGTCACACCACCAGAAAAACGGTTATAAGGCATTTCATCTTCATCCATCATTTTAGAACAAGGACAAAGATTCAAAGAGAGATGAAGAAAGAAAACGTTCATCCCCAAACCGGAATTCGAACCAGGAACGAACACTCCTTAAGTAAGGAACGCTAACCACTCAGCCATTGACCGGCACTTTAAAATTTGATTGCGCTAAATTAGGAAATGTAAAGCGTGATTCTGCAAACTTACTTGGACGATGTGATCACTAAGTAGAAATATGTTAGCAAATTTTAAAATTCGAAAAATATGATAGCAAATTTTTTTCACGGAAATGGTTGCCAGGGTAGAACGTAAATACTTAATTTTTCGCCATACATACTTACAATGAAAAAAAATACTGTACAATTGTCGTAAATCCATGAAATGAGGATAATAAAATCTACTGCATTAAAGGGAGAAATATTTTTTTCAAGAAACTTCATTGTTTCAGAAAATTAGTTAAGTCAAAAACAACTGCATAGATTGCATTATATACATTTTTAAGGGAAATGCAATCATGTCCAAAAATGTTTGATTGAATTGAAGAATAACTTATAGTTAAATTTAATTAAGACTCTTCAATAAAATATCAAACGTTGTTAAAACGATTAGTTGATAAAACACCCTTTGTTAAATCAAGGCTTTAGTAATGACAAAGTAACGAAATTATAAACGAAAACCAATTAAACTTATTTTATATAAAATGATAGCAACACTATATTTTTAATTAATCTTGTGTTAGTTTAAAATCTATATTACACATTTGAGTAATATTATAAATTTTTGTAGAAATGCAATTGATACTAAGCTTAAATAAATTTCACAATATTTCAATTTGTTGGTTTAATTAAAAAAAAACTTTTCTAATTAAAATCAATATGCAATAGAGGAAATATAAGTGAATAAGCAATAGATCAAAATATCTAACATGACATTCTTTCTTAATTTATAAATTTCCAAAACTTTTTTCTTAAAATGCATACTTAAAAAAAGTAAAATGCTGTTTGCCTTCTAAACAATAATAGTTTGCAATAAACTAAAATAATGTATTAAACAAAGTAAGACAGGATTTATTACCTGAAATAAGTTTGAGACAAATGACTAATTTTTTTACGTCACATACATTTTATTTCTTACAATAAATTGTTTAACACTTATTTTTGAATTAAGATGATAAACAACAGAAAAATAAGTCCTTTGATTTGAAAATTATAAATCCAACTTATTGATTATAGCATTGAACTTTTATTTATTAATATTGTAGATTTATAAGCTACTAGCAGTTAATCAGTGAAAAGCGAATGAAAAGTGTAAAACAGCCTAATTCACTAAAATAAAAACACCCTAATTCTTGGATGTTCATAGTGTTATGTTACACTGTTTTGAATAAGTTACACTGTTTTTTTTTTAATATTCAAGGTATGCATAATTCAAAATGTAGCAGTCAGTGAAAATATTATGCTCACTAATAAAAACAGATTAAAAATTTGCATATTTGTAGCTTTATAACACAGAGTTGCATTTCTTACGTTGAATAAAAGATCAAAAAAAGCATAGAGCAAAAAAAAAAAAAAAAAAAAAAAGAATGGACAAATTTAATCCTTATTTTTTTATTAAAATTAGAATTTCAAATACTTGTAAGAAAAATAATATTTTAATTCTTTTTACTTAAACATATTTTGTGAATGGTACATGAGCATGATAGAGGAAAAGCTAAAATTAACAAATTAAATGTAAATTAATCAAACAATTTTATAAAACTTTAACATATTCATTTCTAAAAATTCTTAAACCAGTATTTTAATACTTCATTTAGATAATATTTTTGAATGAATTTAGATTACGTATATTACACCTTAAAAATTTCAAAGCTTGTTGAATACTTTAATGAAATAGTTTGAATAAATAGTTTAAAATTAATTAAAGACTTTAAAAATAATTTAATTACTACACACAATAAAATTATGTTAAAAAATGGGAGATAGTTGTCATTTACGATTTCATTTCTTGAGATTTCTGTGAAGTGTTATAAATTAAAAAGAAATGAGTAAAAGTAACAGAGCTTGTCATTTAGCTACGAAAACATATATAGTCAGGATTTGAAAAACATTTAATTTTTCAAAATAATTACCTTGACACAAGCTGAAGTTTTGTCTGGGTAAGATAAAGCTTACGTTCAACCCTTCAACTGTGTGTGTTTATATCATTATAATATGGAAATTATATTAAGTTTTTTAAATCTTATTTTGACGTTAGTGAATTTAGAATCTATGTAAAGTAATAGATATTTTAATAAATGTTTATATACTGTGTATGTTATACGTTTATTGTTCTTAAAAATGTAAACATTGCACGTTGGATGACACTGCATAATTAAGATTGAAATATTTTAATTGAGTAATAAAATTTTTTTTATCAATTATTAAGAATTAAAACACTAATAATTGATTCATTTATCTTTACTAAATTCCCTCATTTTAATAGTTCTTATTTAAATTAATTCGGTATCTAACAATTTCATAAAAGATTTAGTATTATTTAAAGATAATTGAAAATTCTACTTTTTACTGGAATAAAGTTGTAATTTCAACTAACTGATTATAGCAGGAAATCATTAAATTGTTGAATCATTTCTAATACGTATTTATTATACAATTTAGTATATCCACGAATATTACAAATTGCTTTCAATTTTTTTATGCTACATTTAAAGAAACTTTTTTGAATTTAACATCTAGAATATTAATAATTTCTTTTGAAACTGATTAGCATAAAATGAAATAGTATATTCTCATATCTTATAATTTATTTAGGTAATATATTTATATTTATGTAGTTAATTTACATTAAAGTTTATTTAGACAATTTATATTCAAGTCAATAACTGCAACAAGGTTTTACAATTACAGTAATTGCTTTTTAAAATACTCTTTTAAGTTTTGCTTTATTTCAAGGGCATCATCAGTAAAAATACTAATGTTAATTTTATTCAGCCTAATTTATTTTTAATTAAATTTTAATAAAGCTTGTTGTTTTCTTATTTTTTATTTTTATAAATAATTTTAAGTCTGATATTACTTTGCTAAGCTCTTCAGAAACAGCTGTTTCACAAAAAAATTTGAAAGATTATTTCTTGTTATAACATAAAAATAGTAGTGCTTACTTTCATTATAAAATCGTCACCTTAGTCAGGCATATTTAAACACATAATATGTAAAATGTACACATTATAAATATATATAAAACTTGGATAAACATAATAATGAATACCATTGTTAGTTGTTTTATTTAATTGATTTATTTCCTTCAATTAGTATTTAAATATTTTTCTGCTCATTGTTTTACCAACTTCCCACAAACTAACACTTAGCAATAACAGTTCCAAAATTATTATCTATTCATTATTTTAATTGTAAGGTGATACTTAAAAGTAGAAAATGGTTACATGCATATTGCATTATAAACTTTATATCATATATTTATTATATGCATACATTTCTTTCCTATTTCTAAATAAAAATTACCAACTAGAAAGTACAATTATTAAATAATTATTGACAATTTAAGATGCTCATATATGTAATAAAATTTAGTCTTATTTTAATTAACATAAAATGTATGGATACATTTACTTAATACACAATTTTGAAAGAAATGCTGTTTATGTTCCATAAAATAAATAATAGGTGGCGCCACGACACGGCTGACTTATTTCAACTATAATCGGTTAAATTCTATTAGGTGAAGAACAAATTCGGTTTCTGTAAATCACTACAATAACTATTCGTTGATGTCATTTCGTATGTTGTCTTGACTTTGTTCTAAGAATATTCAAATTCGCATATTGTCGTATGAAAGCATTTTAAATTAAATATTTAAGAAAACAAATAAAAAAATAGTGTCAAACGAATTAATGTTAAACAAAGAGGCGCAGTACGAAAGAAAAATGTATCCAATGTTTAGTTCGAAAATAATATATTTATTCATTTAATTATTAACGAAAAAATATTTTTTATTTTTAAAATGTGTCTAAAAAGCTATTAAAAACTAATTCGATAAATTTTACAAGAATTTTCTCAGAATTATCGCTTTTGATCGATGTCGTGGTTTCATCTCAATTTATCGAATTTCTATTTGATAGACATCCAAATAGAACTTATAAATGTTTTGTTTCGTAGAATTTAATATATTTTTAATTAAACTGTTTTGTTTATATTGCATATTATTTTTTGTTTTATATTACAACCACATTACCATCAATATATATTTTCGACTACTCGCCGTAAATATTGCCGTGGATAATACACCGCTGCGGTTTACATACAGGAAAATACGATTACCTCTTTCTTAAATATTTGATTACATTTAATAATCAAATCTATATTCTGAAGAAAAAATATAATAATTCCATAATATCCTTATGAATACTCAAAAAGAAAATAAAAAGTAAAATTTCAAAAGATTTTTTTTTTTTTTTTTTTTTTAACATTTTTATAAATAAATATTAAGTAAAAAACTAAAATTAATTCCATAAATTTAAATTATTTGACTACTCGTTCTGATTGTTAAAATTTTTCTAAAACGCAAAAACATATACGAAATTTAGAAAGCAGGATTTCTCAGTGAGTCTAAAACAATTATTAGATTCATTTGTAGCTCTGCTTACTTCCATTTTAAACTTTAGATCTTCTTGAAGAAATCAGTTAGAAATAAAACTTTCGGACATGACCAGAATACGCAAACATTTTTTTTTTCAATACACAGCTTAAAATAAACTAGCTACTGAATAATTCAAGAACGCCTTCTGTTCACAATTTTAAGTGACTTGTAAACTGTTTCCAATTGCTCAACAAAATGTAAAAGGGAGTTGTTACTTTAATAGACTGATTATTATTACAAATGTTCAAATTGCATTTAAACTGCTATCTATCAGCTACACACAAAAAATTTAACATTCGACGAAACGTGGAATAAACGGAATATACAACGTATAAATTTTAATTGAATTATCAATCATACAGAATAAATTATCACAAAAAACCTAGACCGAAATTGTTTTACATTGCCATACATTTTAAAAAAATAGTATTTTGTGGGAAAAAGCAAAAAAAAAAAAAATTATAAAAGTGAAGATTAAAGCATATTATACATACGTATATATAACTTTTATTATACATATAATATATAACTTTTTATAGAGATTAATAAAAATTTGAACCATTTTATGTTACGTAGAATTACCATCATCGTAAATATAATAAGATAAAAAAGGCACTGTTCTAAAGAAATCAGTTTCTTAAATTATTACATAGTACAATGATTTTTTTACTAAAGTAATTACAAAAATTAAAGAAAAATCACAAAAATAGAAAAAACTCTCCAAACACGTTTGGGAGAATTTTTGTGATCCAATCTCAATGTGAGAAAACAATTTCAATGGAATTGGAATATGTTACTAAATACAAAAGCAGAACAACAAGGTGTCGCTGCTGTCGGATGCGTCATTTGCAAACATCATAAATTACATATCTCGGAGCGAAGTAACATTAGATACTATTTATAGCGAAATTATAAGAATTGTCTCCAGGTATTATTTCACCGAGCAATTTCGATGGCGAGGTATTGGAGGATTAGAGGTTAACATCAGATACAAGTGACAAGATATCTAAATATGAGACTGCCTGTATAGACTCTAGCAGCAATTCCTAACCATGCCAATGGTCAATATTTATCATTTCGTGCATGAAGGAAAAAAACCGCAGCTCCAGCTGGACTTAGATACTCCTTCACGTTTCATGTCATATTGTTATAAATTTCAGAGGTCAGTCGAAAGCTTCACGAACGTGGACTTTATGAGAGATGACTAGTCATTTGTGTAACGATCACGTCACGCCATAGGTTTGAACGCTCGCAACGGGCATCAACATGTTTACTGTTGATCCATTGATCCGTGATCAATGGAGAGTTTTTTTCTTTATGAACGTGTCAATGTTTATCCTCGAAAATGATAGTAGGAACACTTTCATTTGGAAAGAACATGGAACTCATTTCCATCCATCAAGCATCCTTGAAAAAGATATATACGGATCAGGCAGTTTTTGTGATCGAGTGATGCAGTGTCTCATGCCTGAATTTCATGTTCCTCAGATGATTTCTCACGGGGTTATTGCAGAAAAACCACCTGTTGCTTAAATTTTACAAACCAGTATACATATATATTAGTATTCAAGTATTTAACGCCAAAAAATATTTCTATTCGTTATACCTCACATCATCTTTTCCCCAAAATTCGAAGCTTTAATTCCTGTATTAATCCGCTTTTCAAAGTCGGAAAGTACTATCTATCTGCTAATTAACGACACACTGATGATGGGTCCTAGTTTTCAATATGTAACTACAACGCTCTCACTGGACCAAATAGTAAGACAGTGCTCTTAAAACAACTCCCTGGATTCGATTCCTGCTACTGTTCTGCTTCTTCTTTTTGCAGACATATTTATTTTGTTGGATGCAAAGGAGGGTTTTGGGTTTCTTTACTTGTGACACGTGAATTCATCCAATTCACAATCTATGAAATGTTCTTAAAACAGTCGCTTACTATTATTCTTTCTAATCCGTGATGCCATATCTATGTAAATTAGTCAGGAATGATTCTCAGAAATTCTTAGAAATTTCTGTATGAATAAAAGTTAATATTGCTTAGTATATTATAAATTTCTTCTAGAATGTATCCATCATTATAAGGCATTTCCATAGCAATTAATTTAATTTAACAACCTTCAATTTTTAGACTTTAAATTGTTAAATTAATTGCATTTTATTGTATTTCAAGTGCAATTTAAAAATATAATTATCCTATCAAACTTATTTTCATTAGATATATATTATTTCAAATTCGTTTATTTTAATTTACTATTTGCATTCAATTTTTTAATGTTTTTCTTATCTTTTCGAGGAACATGTCTTGATTAAATTTTTCATATTTAATATTTTCTAGTCACATTAAACAACATAATATCCTATTCATTTTCAGAATATTGAAGTACTTATATTAAACGATATGTAAATTTTGAAAGATAAAGAAAAATCAACAATACATATCAGAAATTACGTTAACACAAGTATACTGCATAAAGAAATATTCAAGAAATAATTCAAGAAAATCGTATTGCTTCCATAATTATAGGCAGACATGTATAGTCTGATATCACAACAAAAAACGTTTCTACATATAAATGTGGAAACAATACCTAAGACTTAATTATCTCTGAGGAGGAGTCTATGACCAGGACTTTTAATTATTTCAGAGACAATCAATGTTAACAGGAATAGGGACTATACAATAAGGAAGAATGAGATGCGCAGGTGTATCTTATCTATCAAGATGGATAAGTAGAGTCTCCCTAAAGTAGTAATTCGAGAAACAAATCGTCCTCCAATATGCAAGATTTAGAATATTATCACTAAGCTTGCATTAATAAACAGTGAAAGGGAAATTATTATAATGGAAATTATGTTTCGTAGAGAATGTTCTAATACCAAAGGAAATTTTCAAACCAATGATTGAGACAACATATAAAGAATATTTAAGAGAATTTTGCTAATACAATAGAAATTGCCAACTTCTAAAAACGAGTAATATAAAGCTTGTTATATTCTTTAAGTTACGTTTATTTGACAAATAATTATTATCACTAATTATTTCACAACTAATTAGTTTCCAAGAATCTTTAAATCCTGCATAGTGCATAAATATATTGCATAGTGCAAGTGCATAGAATTAGAATTTTAATTTCAAGTATCTGAAAATTTACATCTATCATACTTTTATATTTTACCTTTTAAAAAACTCATTTTGTTACTCATTCTTTCTTACAAGAAGATTTTGGATTTATCTTAAATTATAAGAAAACATACGCCTCTTTATTATCATATAAAAAGTAAACTGTCTAGAAATTATATATCTAAAAATTATAATATGGAAGTGACAAAAATATATTCAACTTTTGAAATTGTAATTTTTGGCAATTTTTATGAATAAAAATTCAAAATATATGATATTCGATTTTTAAGTCAGCTCTTAATATTGTTCTAATAAATGGTTAACTCATAATAAACTCAGAATTGAAGAGTTCCATCAATTAATAAGATGATATAATTATAATTCCAGTATTTTCTTAATAATTACTTATTTAGGCGAAGGTGAAATAAAATTATTTATTAAAATATTGTGTGTAGATTCATTTGGTTTGTTTATTCCCCTTCGATCACAATTTACAATCGAAAATTTATTCATGTCTGATGTTAAGTATCAAGTATCAAATGTAGAAATCAATTATAAATTAATTGTTTGTGCAAATTATGTTAAATTGGCGTCGAGAATCATAGTATAAACGGATTTTTTATTTAACATTTTAATCACACTTTAGTGAGTATTTTGAGATATTAATTTAAATTCAAAGAGATTCAATTAATTTCATTTGAAAATGAAGTGCTATAGATATTTGGCACAAGTATATACATCAAGAGCCTTATCGTGGAGCCTAAAACCATCTGGGCTTTTTAACAGAGAAAATATTACTATTCCACTTGTGATGTTAAAGTTACAAACGCTGGATTTAATTACAAGTTTATGAGGTCCTAGTATTAAAAGGGTTGAATTCGCTGAAGTGATTTAGTTTCTTCGCTGTTTTAAATTGGCTGGGTTGGAGTCATTACTGTGGGGTAATTAGGATTACAGAGTTAATTCATTTGTGTATATAATTAGCTTGTGTAATACTGAACTATAATTACTATTTACAGTTTATGAATGTAGCCTTTCAACAGATGGGAAATATGCCATATCATTTGTAAGGAACTTGCAAGTTAAGTAGAATATTTTAAATGAAACTTGATATTATTTGAATTTTATGGGTTAAGTAATTATTATTGCATAAAGCGATAATGTCAAAGAAATTTTTAAAAAAATTGTCAAGGAAATATTGAAAAAAAATATCTCTTGAATTTTATTAAAATTTTATATTCCTTAAATCAAAACCAATTATAAAATTTTATAATTGGTTTTGATTTAAGGAATATAAAATTTTAATAAAATTCAAGAGATATTTTTTTTCAATATTTCCTTGACAATTTTTTTAAAAATTTTACCATTTGAGAATGTTTGCAAGCATGGTTTATATAATTACATAATTAACTAACCAGGAAATTCATTTTCACAAATATTTTCGTAAATTTATAAATGATAAAAATAGACTAACGCAATTATCTTTGACCACGTACAAATTTAGCAACATATATCTTTAGTAGAATGAGTATATTATATTCTAAATATATAAAATTAAATTTATAAATGCTAACGGAAAGGAACGCTAACTTCAGCACTTCAGTAATTTCTATTATTTAATAGTTCCATTCAATTTCTTTGATGATATTTCCATAATAACATGTATGATATATATATATATATATATATATATATATATATA
>JAPDSC010059118.1:0-21921 GCA_026290005.1 Latrodectus geometricus
ATTAGTTGATGTTAAAAATTAATTACTCATTACAATATAATTTTTAATTAGTCCTGAATAATTAATGGCATGTTAAACATCAGAACATGTATATATATATATATATATATATATATGTTTTTAAAGTTGAAAACATTTTTTAAGTCATTATGTGAATTTATTTTTGAAATTTATGAATAAATGGAATTGAATTCATGAGATTTAAGAAATAGTTTGCCGAAATTTATTACATTTAAATGTTGGAAATTTTTTTTTATGATCTGTTTTACTGACACGCTTTATACCAGGGGATCAAATCAAAGACTTGAATTTTTGGGAGATACAGTTTTGCAGTTGGTTGCATCAGAATATTTGTACAAATATTTCCCACAGCATCATGAAGGTCATCTTTCTGTAAGTATAAATTACAGAAATTGATCTACTTATGATTTACAGATTCCCTTTATATTTTATTAGTGTTATTATCTTTTCTCTTTCGGATTATTTGCTTTCCAACATATATATGTATTTTAAGTACAAAATTATATTTTGTTATAAATGTCAATTATAATTGCTGTGAAGCATTGTTTATGTTTTTTATGTAGCAACTCTTGGGATTATCATTGTGAGAAAAACAAAGATATGTCGTTATTACATTATTATTTATACCATTTTCTGTATACTTTTCACATAAGCACATCCTTTCATTTATTTTTTATTTCATGTAAAATGTTTTGCTTATTTTATAAAAAATGTTAATTTTTATAAAACAACACTTATGTAGTGTCCCAAGCATTATTTTGGAATTTTCTCTTTATTATGTGCTAAATTCAATATTTGAATTTAAAGAAAGCTTTTGATCTGAAAATTTTTTTAATTAGAGCCATATGGGATAATATCCAAAGATGTTCGGACCATTATTTGTTAAAGTATTGCTAGAAATGAAGTTCTTATAGCTTAGGATTATTTGCCAATTGTCAAGCTTATTTCAAGAATATCAGTTTCAGTATAGATAATATCTTTAAAAGCACATTTTCATGTTATTTTCCAGTGTTGTTTAAAAGCAAATATTACTTTGAACAATTAAATTTGTTATAATCAAAAAATGTTAATTCAAATTTTAGCTTCATGTCTTTTCATACTGTTTGTTTTTGAAATTTTCTTTATACTATATTCTTCAGTAGTAATATTGTTATTAATTATACAAAGAATATTATAAAATTTAAAGCAAGAAATAAATGTCAGAAAAGAATCTCTAAAAAATTGTTAATTCTTTTAGTAAAAGCTAATTTATAAACCATTTTGTTTTGTAAATAACTCTTATGTACTTCAAAAGGATAGAGGTATGAATCTTTATTTTTATTTTTTTATTGGTATTTAACTTGTTAAATGATTTTATTGGAATACTTTTATATTGTGAATTCAATTGTCTTTCATTACGATTTCATGAAAAAAAGAAATTTTCATGAAAGAGATTTTCATGTGTATTCTTGCACATTTTTCATTTTTTAAATAATTATGCCAATAAAAAATATCTGAACATTATAAATTACACGAATTATTTTATTACTTTTACTAATGAAAATTATTGCAGTTATTTTAATCATTTTTAAAGCATTTTAAAAATTGTTTTTTCTATGAACTGCAGTTTTTTTTAATTTAAAAATAAATATTTATAAAATTCGTTAAAATGTTTTATATGTGAATATTTTCTGGTGACAAAATTTAAACTTTTTTACAACTTTATATTTTTTAATTAAGTACCATAAAAAATCATTTGATTTTAAAATATTTACATAGTTTGTGATTTATATATGAGAAACAAATTACTTAAGCTTATTTAGATAAAAAAAGAAAATCCTAAATACACTTGTTATAGTTATAGCTTAAGTTAATTCTTTATATACTTACAGTTATAATTTACATAGTGCTAAAGTTAATATTTATCATAATTTGTTTTAGCTTCTTAGGAGTTCTCTAGTCAACAATCGAACTCAAGCTGTTGTGTGTGCTGATTTGGGAATGGTGGAGTATGCCATCTACCCCAGTTCAAAAATAGATATAAAAACAAAGGACAGAGATGATGATGATGATTTGATGTCAGAAGACAATCCTGTGTTACGCGAGGGCCTAATAAAACCAAAAGATAAAGCTGACTTTATGGAAGGTATTCTGTTGAAATTGGTTACTTCTCAACAGTGAACTAATGAAGAAAATGAAAAGTGTCAAAAAACTTATTGCTTTAGTTATTTCATTTATTTTTTAATTACTTTTAATTAGTTAATTATGTATAAAAGTTTTCCTTGTTTTGCTTTTTTGGTAAATTCATTCAAGATGAAGAGTTGAGTGATGGAAAGATAAATCTTATTTTTATAAAAAAAATTTTTTTATGTAAATTCTTGCATTAAAAAATTACTAAATGTTATGTATTCTATAATTTATTATAGTAATTTTGTGTTGACATTTTTATTTCTATAGCTTTTCTTGGTGCTTTGTATGTTGATAAGGACTTGGGTTATTGTAAGCAGTTTTGTGAAGTTTGCTTCTTTCCTCGCTTGCAGGTATGTTATAATATCCAATATCTTAACCTGTGGGTTGCCAAAAATTCTAATAATTTTGATACTCATTTTACTTCTTACAATAATTTTACATAATGTATTTGAAAATAGTTAAAGATTATACACTCACGAAAAAAATAATAAGCATTTCAACATTTTTTTTAAAATTAAATTGTTCATTTTACTTGCTTTGCACAGGATGCTATCAGTTTGTCACAGGCAATGTATTAAACAAGATCAGAATATTTAGATAACGTTTGTGCTCTGGGTCATCTTTGTTTACAATCTTCGCATTCTGCCATCTCACAAGTATTAGAAGTTCTATTGTTCTATGTAGATCATTTCTCCTTTTTGAGCACTGAGCTGGCAGCTGAAATTAGCACTCTAGCCTGTGGTTCTGCAGCTAGTAGGTTTGAATCCCGCCTTGAATGTGGATGTTTTCAATGATTCAGAATTTGCTTTAAATTGTTGGCCCTCGTCTAATTACACTTCGTGTGTGAAAAATTGACTGTTGAATGGTTAGCATATTAAATCTAATCTTCACTGTGAACATGTAAATATGATTTGTTGCTTACTTAAAATTTTCATGTTGTTCAATGAGTTGATATTAAAGTTTAACACTCTAAAACTATAATAATATAATACAGTTTGAGCAAAGAAACTAAGAATTTCTCTTCTGTATGTGTTAGTTTGCACAATTCTTTTGGAATCTAATTCTACAAAATTTTTGTGAATTTTATGGTGTCCTTGCCTTAAAAAAAATTAAGTTTTTACACTTTTCATGTTGCAGCATATTTAAGTATGTATTTGAATGTGTTAATGTACCTAATATTTTTTAATTATTTGAATATTTTGAATATTAATGTATGCACTATTAAACAAAAACAAAATTTTATGAATTGAAATTCCCTTTCTTTTACTTAAAACTTTATAAATTGAAACTATAAATTAAAAAATCCATTTTATTTTACAGGACTTTATTATGAATCAAGATTGGAATGATCCAAAATCTAAACTTCAGCAATGCTGTTTAACATTGCGATCAATGGACGGAGGAGAACCAGATATTCCAACATATAAGTATGTTACTGTTTATTTAAGTATATAGCAAATTGTTTGAAATTATGTATATTATCTGATTGTATTAAAAGAACAATTCAGAAATTGATTATTTTTAAGTATCATTAATTTATATTTCCTTTTACATTTTGTTTTATGGATATGTAGATTTGTATAGCAAATTTATGCACCTAAATTTATAGTTTAACTTTTAGCTTGTTAGCAGTTTTATATTTTTTTATAATTTTTTAAAATAAAAGTACACATTACTACAAGAGCATATGAAATTTTTATATGATTGAATTTGAATTAGATTTAGATAAAATTTAAATGAAGATTAAATTAGTCTGAAATAATTTTCTATTTTTTATAATTGAATATTATTTTTAAAAAATCTTGTTTTTTATTAAATTCATGGAATTATATTTAAAAAATAGAACTTTTTTAAAATCATGCAATTTATTTGGTAAGAAAGTTTTTATACAAGGACCCTGAAATTATAAAAAGTAATAAATGGATGTTATCAAACAATAATTAGCAATAATATTTAATTTTTAGGCAAGGTAAAGCAAGGTTTGTTAAAACATCTAAAAAAACTAAAGAAATATGTATATAAAATGATAAAACAAAATAAATGTGTAAAATCACTCCTATTGTCAGAAATAACTAATAGCCCTACTATATATGATTCTTCATGATCAATATGACTGTTAACTTTTAATACCTTAAGCAGATTAAGAAATAAATATATAACTACTTTCATAATATGCACTGATGTGCAAAACATAAACAGCAAAGTAAATTCTTAGTAGATAGCCATGAAATTGGGAAAAGAGGTTCTTGTTATCAATACAATGAACATGCATGTCAGGAATAGTGTCAGAAACAAAACGTCATAGATGAGGTGAGCGTATGTGATATATGTGCAATGGCTGCACACTGCTCAATACTAGTAAAAAGAAATATAGAGAGGCAATTAAATTGCAAGTAAACTCTTAAATATGGCAAAAAAAAAAAGAAAAAATCACCTGTTGGATTTCATACTGGGAAGGATGATGGAGAAATAGTATAATCAGTAAAGAAGATTTTGGAATCATTTTGCATGTTTAGAAAGCCTTCTTAACTATAGGTGTGGTAGTTAATAAGGTCACAATGCTGATTGATTGACCCAGGGATCAATATATCATTCTGCAGGGAAATTGAAATGTCACAGTGCATCAAAGTGTCATGGTTTATTGTGTCTAGATACTTTCACAGGGTGGCTTATTTTTCCACTATCCTAAATGCTGCATCCTTTTGAAATTGGCCTCTGGTGCTATTTTTCAGATTTTGGGCTTCTTTAACTATTCGAGAAATCTCATCAGTAGAGTCATGTCCTCTTTATGGATGAGAGTCGTTTTTAAGCCACAAAGCGGTTCTTAATGCCAGTTGATTTACAGTTCAATTGTGACACAGTTTCATCCTTTAAACATGGAAGGAGACCATCGTGGTGACCCTGGAGGTGTCATTTGGCAAAGCATTATGCTGAATAAGCGCACCGATCTTCATATTTTTGACAGCATATCTGTAATTAGAAATGGCTATTGTAAAGGTGATCCTTCCCTATGTATGTATGTTCCATCTTGCCATTGGAGCAGATTTCATTTTTATGGGTGAATATGCACCATCACACTGGATTTCTACGGTTCAGCAGCTATTGAAATAGAAAGACATCAGTCATATGGATTGGCCAGCATACTCTCATAGTTTAAATCCTTTAAAACTCATGTGGAATGCTTTCGGATGACATCTTGTAAGTCTATTACATTCTCAGGAGAACAATCAACAACTAAAATTTGCTGAATTCAGAATTAGCACTCAAGATGTGTTAGACAATCTTATGTTGAGAATGGAGAGATGGGGAAAAACAACCATTGCAAAAAGCAGTGGACAAATTCCATTCTAAAGAGTATTTATTTGCTCTTCCTCTTTCAGAGAGAGTCATGTGTAATGATACTAAGAGTTAAATAAAGCCTTTCTCTGTTTGATTTCATATGGTATGCATTGTATTCATTTTTGCTCAACTGCTTTCTTTATTGTTCAAGTACAAAATGTTGTTTCTCATTTCTGAATTTCTTGTCTCTGAAATGATTCCTCATAGAGTTCTGGAAAAAAAATACCCGTTTCTTAAGTTTTGAACACCAATGTAGAATTTAAAATAATTCGAATACCTTCAGATTAATATAATGTTAAGTGTACAATTAATGAAATGTAAGATCTAAAAATTTTAACTCTAAAAATATAGTCAAGACTTAAGGTACATTAATTAATATGATTTCCTTTTTCTGAAAAACTGCAAGTGTGATACTTCAATGCTGTGGAAGCAAATTAATGCTTATATTTGGAAATAAAGTGTATTTTTTAGCCAAATTAATGTATTTTGTTTATTTTGCAAGGAGATATTGATTTTTGTTGTTATTAAATCAGTAAAAAATGAATCATCAATATTTTCATTATGAAGTTATTAATTCAAAGCAAATTTTCCAGTTATATTATGCATTTGCTTTTTTTTTTCCTCAGTTTTTTCCTGTAAATCATATTTTACATTTTATTATCAGAATTATAAATACCAATTTATATATTAAGAAACATTCTTTATTAGTATATTTAAATATTTTATTGAAATTAATATTGTTTTTAATTTAAACAAAATAATGTATTTTTTGAAAAATATTTGTTTTTATAAAAATTAATTTGATCAATATATTCTATGGGAATATATCTGTATAATTAAATTAAAATTTTATTAATTTATAAAATTAGATGTAGTATATTTATTTCTTGTACATTTTAAAAAATTAAAAACACTCAATTTAGTTATATTCACTCAATATAGTCAATTAATTATGCTGTTTGTATCCCTGAAAAATTTCTTAAAAGAATTCAGTTATTAGCACTGCACAAAAAATGATATTATATATAAACTTCTTCTCATGTGTCTCATCACAATATATATATATATAATATAATATAATTCTTCTAAATTGGTTTATTTTAACAGAGTTATTGAATGCAAAGGTCCAACAAATACACGAGTTTATTCTGTTGCTGTCTATTTCCAAGGAAGCCGGTTAGCTGTAGGAACTGGACATAGGTATTTTTTTTAAATTTAGCTATCTAATAGAGCAAATGATTTTTACAATGATTATTCATAAAAGCTTAATGTTGATAACCAGATTTAAATATCATTCTTTACCTTTTTAGCATTCAACAAGCTGAAATGGATGCTGCTTCAAATGCCCTAAAGAAATCAAAAGGTTTGCACTTTGACTTTTTCCTATCAATTTAGTATTTAATAATTTTTCTGTTTTTCATTTTTTTATTTTGGGATACTAAAATATGCTAATTTTATATATTATTACCATTTGACCTTGGTAAGAGATTGGCATTTGCATCAAGAAACAAATGAGACAAATGTTAGATGTTTTATAATATAAAATTTAATACCCAAATGAAAGCCTGGCATACATTTTGTTTGACAACATGTTGTTATTATTATTATCAAATAATATGATCTTGAATAATTATTCAAATGGTTTTATATTTTAGGATTAAAAAATTCTAATTGTGTATTATTGTTACAGTATGCCACAAATATATATATAAAATGCAATGGAAATACAAGATATAAATTTCAACATCATAAAGGAACATTAAAATCATAAATGTACATTTTTATTGAAAGCTTCAATTTCTTGATTTTTTCTTGCTGCATTTTCAAATACTGTTAAATATATATCTTTGGCTTGGAAATAGAAGAAAATCATAATTTATTTTTGGAACAGTAATAAATCTATCACAGTTAATTTACTTATTATATTAAATAACTACCCCCTCCGGTTATGATCTTTTTAGTGTTTTGGTATTATTGGCACATTTATCTTATATATTCTTAGGTGTTGATCTTAATATCAAAAGTTTGATGATGAAAATCTTTGTTTTAATTTGAATATTTGGTAAGTGAATTACTGTGTTCTAATCTGAGTTAAGCCAAAATGGTAGTGAATTGTCTTAGTTTTTGTCTTAACAGCTTAAGTTTGATTTCTATTTCAAGAAATATACATAGTGTTTCTAAGTTTATTTTATGTGGTTGTTTCTAATCAAATTAATAGAACCAGGAAACCAATATAATTAGAGATTTCAAACTTTTTAGAATGTCATGTAGTCGTAAAACAAAAATTCATCCATGCTCATTTACTGTGATGAAATGTTAAAAAACTTATTTATGATAAAATGATTTGCCTTATAAATGTTTTTCATTGATTTAGTTCTGAAATTTATGCTTTTATTCGTACTGCATTTAATTGAAATGCTGTTAAATTGTTTTACTTACTGAACACTTATTTATAAAGTTTATTAATAAATAAATTAACAATTTTGAATTTAATTATAAGAATAAAATGATTGTTGATACAAATATTTAATATGTCACTTTTACAAGTTAATATTGTGTGATATTAATATTTAATTTCTTTAAAACTTCTCTTTTTTTACACAGATCTTTTCCCTCAATTGAAGCATCAAAAAAGAGCTATAGAGCGAAGTTTGAAAAATGGTCGACCACCAAAACCAGTTTTCAAATAATTCTCATTTACTTAAACGACATTCTTATCAGAAGTTGTGTTGAGTGGAAGTATACATAAAACTAGCTATAATGATATTACTTAAATGTTGTGCAACTGTGAACTATATTTATTTCACTTATATTTATTTCATGAAATCTTACAGTTTTCCATGTATTTCAATGTTCTTATGAAAGTTCTAAATGATTTTCATATTTCAATGTGAAGCAATATGAATGTGAAGCAATATTTGCAATGAAATTGTGAAAAGTGTCATAAATCATGCATTTCACCCAGAAAAAATGCCATGTAATATGGTATAAATTTTTTACATAGTTTAGGGCTGATTCAAAATGCTACTTACTCACCTTGTACACAGCATTTATTTAAATATCAGAAGATTAAAAAAGAAACATATTGTGTGTGCCAATCTTATGAATTTCTTAAGCATACATAACCATTATTCATTTTTTGAAATCCTTTATGTATAATATAACATTAAGCTCATAAAATGTAGAAATTTACAATAGTCCAAAGTTAAACAATGAATTTCTTGATGAAAAGAAAAACAGTCTCTTTTTTAAACAAGAATAAATTAAAGAAAATAAAAATATAGGAACAATAAAAATCTGTATTAAATACAATAAAATTTTAAATTACCAATTCATATTTCTTTTACCAAAAAAGTAAAAATGACTTAAATTTTTACAGCTACAAAAATGGAAATTAACATTAACTTTACTGTTCAATAGCATTTAATTATAAGCATTATTCTTGATTGCTCTGTGTATTTAGTTACAATTAGTTTTTGCTTAAATTTACAAATAATTTAATGATGCATTTCTTCTACATCATTGACGTGAAAAATTGAGTTCCATTTTCTGAGTTGAGTTTCTCATTTTGCAATAAAAGAAATTATTATTTTACAATTTTGCTTTTGATAAATACTCTTCACATTTTTTGTAATGAAAATTAACAGTTATTTAATAATAAATATATGTATTTTTTTTTACTTAGTCTAGATAAGTCACTTTAAGTTTTTAAAGAACTTTTAAATTATTTTAGTTACACTATTGTATATAAAAATGATTTTTCTCATGAATTTAATAATGCTATGTGAATTATATTTTGTACAAATTGAGGAATCATTTTTTCCAGTCTGAAAGTTATTTGTTAATTCAGGTAGTTCATTTGCCATTCTATTTAATTATCATGTACAATCTATGTGCACTATTTTTATTATTTTCTTGTCCAACTGAAATATTGAAATAAAAAATATCCTTCTAACCATGTGCAAAGCTGAAAGGAAACTACAATAAAGTAATTTCCTGAAAATCAAATTTTTAATTATTGTGCAATTTATTCTATTTTATGCTTATACATTTTTCACAAATTGAATTAATGAGATAAAAATTCAAAGTTAGGAAATTTTTTTTAAACGTGTTAATAAATAAATTAGGGAGCAAACATGAATTGAAAATAACCTAAGGAACAAAATAAAACCTAGCTAAACATTCTTTCATTTTAAATGAAACAATATATGTGCCAGTTTAATTTCATAGCATTGATTATCTATAGACTTAAATTTGTTTATACATCTTAAGTAACCTCTAGAGGTTCACTATAGCGTAGTATAAAAATACATTCTTTGGAGTGGATGGCCCTGGGTTTAATCCTAACTGCTGTTGGAAAATGGGTGTGTTGTTTTCTGCATGCATGTCAGCTGTATTGGTTGTGTGGGTGTGATCTTACTTTCATAATTTGTGACACTTAAATACCACCAATTGCCTGTGAAAAATCCTCTCAAATTGAAAAAGGCTGCAGATTATGCTTTACAAGCTGTAGAGCTATCTGATAATTAGCATCAAAAGCTATTTTTACAAATTTGTATGCTTAATAAAATGCAAGTAGTACCAGGTTGTGGTATAATTTAATACTATTCTGTGCTTAAACCTATCAGTTGAAAGTGTTTGAAATATCTTTTTTAGTATTTATAGTAAGTACCGAATTTTTCTGTATATAATCTGCAGTGTCGTATTATACGCAAGACCTATTTTTCAAGTAAAAAATAAATAAAACGTTTCATAATCCATGGCAATTTTTTCAACGAGTAATCAAAAATATATATATATTGCTGATAATGTGGTGTCACATAAAATAATAATAATAATAATAAAAACATTGTATGATCAAAAATGTAATAAACTATAAAGAAGAAACATTTATTATGAAAAACATCTCTTTGGATCTACCTCATCGCAAAGTGCGATACACTGAGATGAAAGCATTAGATTGATCATCAAAAGCGAGAATTTAGAGAAACTTTTTTAATTTTTAAAATGAAGTTAGTCGTATTTTAAAAACAAAATATATTTGTTTCTTTAACAATTAAATGAAAAAATATGTTTTCGCTTCCACATGATGATAAACGAATATTTTCTAAAGGAAACGGCTAAGTTCAAAAGAAAATGGAAATGAGGATAGCCAATAGCAATTGTTATACCTCCAAAAAAACAGAATTCGTTTCTGAAAGTTGTTGGGCAAAACTAATTATAGTTGAAATACATTAGCCGAGTCGCGGTGCCACTTATTATTTTTGTCTTTTAAAAATAAGTGGCATTTCTTTCAAAACTTTATTGTAAACTTTTCTGATCGAAAACGTGTTTTTTTTTTTTTTTTTTTTTTTTTTTTTTTCCCTTCCTTTTTGCTTATAATATTATCTGTGAGGGTCTAATACTCATTATGAAATTCGAAACATTTTTAACATATAGTCCGCGGATTATCTACAAGAAAATACGGTATTTATAGACTTAAATTTATTTATGCGTTTTAATTGTTTTAAGTTACCTCTAGAGGGTCACTATAGCCTAGTGGTAAAAATACATTCTTTGGAGTGGATGGCCCTGAGTTCAATCTTAGCTGCTGTTAAAGAATGAAAAAGGGAGTGTTTTCTGCACGCATAGGAGTGTTCTCGCTTTCATGCCTTGTGACACTTAAATGCTTCCAATTATCTATGGAAAATTTTCTCAAATGAAAAAACGCTGCAGATGTTGGATTCTTTTACAATAGCTTTCAGACTGATAGGTAGCATCAAAAGTTATTTGTCTGATAGGTGGTTAAATCTGTGTATGCTTAATAATATGCAAGTAATACCAGGTTGTGGTATAATTTAATACTATGATGTACCTTATACTTGTTGAAAAACTATCTTTAGTATTAATAATAAGTGTATGTGAGAGGACACACTTGACACGAATTGTGTCAAGCATTCTTTAAGAATAGCAAGATAAATGTCATTAAAGAAGAAGGGCAACATTCACATATCGTAGTTCAATTATCGTTTTTATATCAAATAGCGCTTTTCTGATCTGCAAATTGCTTGAACCGACAATGGTCTCATAAAATAATCGGCATTTTTTTTATATGAAACTCCTCAACAAGAAAATAACTTTGAGATCGAATTCTAAGAAACTAACCAGACGAAGAATATAATCAAATTTTTGACAGGGCCGATGGTTTTTCTCCCCTCCCCCTTGTCTCTTTCTAATGGCGGGCACTGGGTGATTAACCTTTCGCCACAACAAGGCCAAAAATTGCAACTCATTTAGCGTTACCCGGTGGGTACCTTTGAACCAAGTCACGGAGGTGAGTACCATTACCCACAGGGCCTAATGGGGTGGTTGTTATTGAACCCACTGTCTGTATACTTACTGGGAAGGCTAAAGATATATAGTGTGCTGCATTTATTGTTTTATAAAGATGGAAGCCAAAGGGTGAGCGCTCTTGCCTTCGGTTCAATATTTCGTGGATTCGAATCTCACCTTGGGCTTGAATGTTTGAAATAATTCGGAATCCACTTTAAACCGTAGGTCTCGGACCACTTAGACCTATGCAAAAAGTGAACGTTAAGTGACAAGTAAACCAAACCAATTGGGAAGTTTCCGAGCACCCACTCAAATCGACGTCAATACAAAACCACATCATCTTCATTTCTTCAACCATGGCCAACTCAGAACTTTGGAAGTTTATGAGTTTCTCTCATAGGAAATGTGAATGTAGCCCATAATGTATCCTGAAATAGTTTGTGCCGTAAACGTTCAAGTGCTTTTGCGATTTATTACTTGGTATCAACATTATTAATATCCGTATGTAATTACATTATCGATATGCTATCAACATCAATAGAACTACTTAAGAGAGGCATGTTAAATTGTATCATCTAGATTGATAACTAATGCCAGTATTTTTCATGAAATCAATAAAATTCCAAAACTTGAAAATGATTATTTAGTTTTAATTCTTCGTCACGAAAACTTTTGATTTTGCATACTTAAGAACCAGAAATAAAAATTTGTAAAATATTACGAATTTTCCAAAAATATCGTTTACTTTATAACTTTTATAAGAGTTATTATTTTTAATAAAATATCCCTTGACTGAATTGCCGCCAAATGGTTAGTGTTCTGATCTTCAGTTCATCAGTATGTAGATTAGATTTTTACCTTAAGTTTGAATTTGCAATGGCTGTTCCACTTCAATTGTTGGTTTTCATTTTATTAGCCTTTGTGTGCAAAAGATCACCTTAGCGCGACAAACAAATCTACCTCTATTGAAAATCTAACACATAAAGTGAATGAAAAAGTCAAAGATAGAAAATAGTTATATGTTTCCTCACGACAGTCTTGCAGCACCCCCTACTGAGAAAATGTGGAAGTTAACTGTCCTATTTCAAAGAATTAGCCGAGACCCCGGAAAGAAAGTCAATCAAAAAAGGTTTGGAACAGCAACGCTTTCACTCTAAACCATAGAATAGGATATATATATAACAAATAATCCTTGGCTTGTTAAATATATATTTCATTTAGCTTTTTTGTGATGTATTGAAAAGAAAAACGTTTTAATAACTTTCTGCATTGTTACTAAAATTAATTTAAAAAATTCGTTTCAAAACAATTATTATCTAACTTTGGTTTCATATTTATCAATTACTTTTTAAGCGGTTCCTTTCATTTAAAACAGATTTTTAGTTCAAAAATATGTTTTCAAAAAATGTTTTTAATTAAAGTGCAGATACAAAATCACACACACAACCTTCCGTTTATTTACTGGCACTTAAATCTTAAAATATACAAAATAAAAGTACAAAAATATCAATTATTTAAAAAAATATTTTTTAGCAGGCAAGTGTAGAATAAAGTGATTAAAAACGCTGCAATAAATTCAACTCCCGGAGATAAGAGTTCCTTCGCCTTTTTGTTAATTGTTTTCACTAATTAACTCTCATTTGAAATTGGACGCATATTTTTTTCTATAAAAACTAATTATGAATAGTTTGAAAAAAAACTTCTATTCTCAAAATAAATTACCCAGTTACTGCTGGCTCACAAACTTTATTAAAAAAAATTATAATTTTTCTTAAATTCTCATTTAAAACAGCGTTTATATCGAATTATATTACAAAACAAACAGGCCTATTTTGGACAAAATAATTAAAGGGATATTACATTTTATAAAAATTAATTTTCTATTTTGATCCTGTTGCTACGGTTATTATATCTTTAAGGGTAAATGTAACTATCAGTTGTGTAAGGGGCCTACAATGTTTGCTTTTTCTTACCCGGAAATGACGTTTCCGTAATTCAAAAACTAGGGCAAAGTAGAACTTTAAAAACTTGCGACTTTTTCCAGAAGTATCATTACACTTGGAAGACATTGCGGCCATGTGATTGCGTTTTTGTGTTCCAGCCTCTATTAGTGAGCATAAGATCTTCGAGTAGATCAAATATCAAACCTTCCCGTAACCTTCTTTTAACGTCATTCCCCTAATCCACTTAGTAGTTAAAATTATTCTTCTCAGAAGAAATTATTCCCGAATAATTTAATTATTTGAACGCAACTAAGCTAAACAAATTCAATTATTTTATTTAAAATTGAATGTGAACCATGCTTGATTATAATTTTAAAATGGGACATAAAGATAGTAATATTGTTCATACCATACAGTCAACTGAAAAATATATTAAACTCTGACACTTCGTTATTTAAAAATATTAACTAAAAAATTGTCTTAGTAATAGAATAACGTGTGTTTATATTCGCTATAAAATTTCATACTTAAATTCATAAACGCCTATTTAGATTCATAATGTAATAAATTAGTTTAGTTTTAGGCCGCAGTGGCCTGGTTGGTTAGGGCGTCGTTCTCGTTACCAAAAGGTGGTGAGTTCGAATTCCGGCCTAGCCGAAGATCCGTCGTGTTCACTAATGGCGACTGCGGCACGTTAAATCCGTCGGGTTGCAATGTCCTCCATGTTCCCATAACAAATTAATACCTCTGGGGGTGGTTGGAGCCAGGCTTTGGGTCTTCACTGGTTTCAATCTCTAAATTGAAGAATTAGGTGGTACTGCCATCTATGAGCAAAAAGTCGTACTTCCACCTTCGAATGAGGGGGCTCTATTAAAAAAATCGGAAGACACCCCCTCTCTGACTTCATTCGCCTAGTCTCTGTGACGGGCGGGCTCGGCGTCGCCAAGTGTCATTAACAACAGCAGTCTAGATAATTTGCTTCTAGAATTTTGGCTAAATGTTTAAAATTTCTTCTACCTGAATTGAAAATTCCCGTGAAATTTTATTGGTCAATATATTGCAGAAAATTCAACTGTTGCATTTAAATATATCCAACGCTTATATTTTAAGAGAATTTTTCATCGATGATGAACCGTATCCAAGGAAAGAAATCTGAAAAATTCCTGAGCACCTGCCTCAATAGTTGCGCATGCAGAAGATAACAGCACAACATCTACTTGTTTTACTGTAATCGCTGGTATAGGATTCCCCGTGGTCAAGCAGTAGGAAATCCTTCAGTGTAAAAGGTCTCGGGTTCAAGCCTAGCCGCTGTTGAATAACGGGCTGCACAGACCTTTATTTGAGAAGTGTTTTAAATTTTCCAGTTTTTGTTTCTTTTTAACACATGAATAGGGCCTACTATCTGAAAAATCCTTCCAGAAGGCAAAGATGTAGAAATTTAAATGCTTCGGCTATTAGGGCTATCCGCTACGTGGTGTCAGAGACTGCTATTGAAGAATTACTTTGAAAAACATAATAGAGACTGATAATAAAATCAAATAGAGACTGATATAGCAGATAAGAATTACACTGAAAAACTATCTTTCCACAGGGCTATCTGTGTGGATTGCTTGAATATTGAATGTGGAAGAGTATTAGGATTATATAAACGACTAGTGCTTGTAGTTTCCTTTTGAAAACGCGTATGTAGCCATAGAGAAAAAAATTGCAATTCAAAGCAGTTACGATATATTTAGTATTTTCTTAATTTTAATCAAACTGGTATTCTGCGTCACAAAATAAGGAATCCAATATTTATTAGGAATAAATGTGGAATGGAACACCTAAAAATTCTTATTGATTACAAAAATGTTTAAGTTGTCCCAGTTTGCATCCACACCCAATTTTGATTGCCTACTTATTAGGAAATGCAAAATCACGTTCGCACTACCAAGAGGAAAATAAAACTTTTCTAAAAATTGAATAAATAATACACTACTGGCCATTAAAATCGCTACACCAGGAAGAAATGCAGATAACAAAATGATATTTATTGGACAAATATATTATACTAGAAATAACAAGTGATTAAATTTTCAAAATATTTGGCTGGATAGATCCTGAGAAATCAGTACCCAGAACAACCACCTCTGGCAGTAATAACAGCAGTTATTCGCCTGGGCATTGAGTCAAACAGAGATTGGATTGCATGTACAGGTACAGATGCCCATGCAGCTTCAACACGATGCCACAGTTCATCAACCGTAGTGACTGGCGTTTGGTGACGAGCCAGTCGCTCGGCAACCATTGACCAGACGTTTTCTATTGGTGATAGATCTGGAGAACGTGCTGGTCAGAGCAACAGCCGAACATGTTCCGTATCAAGAAAGGTCCGTACAATACCGGCAACATGCGGTCGGGTATTATCCTGCTGAAACGTAGGGTTTCACAGGGCTCGAATAAAGGGTAGAGCCACGGGTCGTAACACACCAGAAATGTAACGTGCACTGTTCAAAGCACCGTCAATGCAAACAAGAGTTGACCGAGACGTGTATCCAATGGCACCCCATACCATCACGCCAGGTGATGGGCTAGTATGACGATGACGAATGCACGCTGCCAGTGTGCGTTCACCACGATGCCGCCAAACACGGATGCGACCATCATGATGCTGTACATAGAACCTGGATTCATCTGAAAAGATGACGTCTCACCATTCGAGCGCCCAGGTTCGTTGTTGATCACACCATTGAAGGCGCTCCTGTCTATGACGCAGCGTCAAGGGAAGCCGCAGCCATGGTCTCCGAGCTGAGAGTCCATGCTGCTGCAAACGTCGTCGAACTGTTCGTGCAGACACTTGTTGTCTTCCAAACGAACGTTTCTTGACTCACGGCTCGTGACGAAGTTGCACTATCCATTACGGCCATGCGGATAATATGCCTGTTTTCTTGGCTGCTACTGATAGATGGCCGTTGAGATCCCGCATGGCGTTCCGTATTACCGTCTTGAACCCATCGATTCCATATTCTGCTAACAGTCATTGGATCTCGACCAACGCGAGCAGCAATACTGCGATAAGATAAACCGCAATCCCGGTACGCTACAATTCAACCTTTATCAAAGTCAGAAACGTGCTGCTATGCATTTCTATATCTTACACGAGGCATCACATCAACTTTTCACCAGGCAACAACGTTCAAATGCAATTTGTGTATGAGAAACCGGCTGAACAATTTTCTCATTTAAACACAATGTAGGTGTCGCTACTGGCGCCTGCTTTGTCTGAATGCTCTGCATATCACAGCATTCATTTGCAATCATTTGCATATCACAGCACCTTCTTCCTTTCGTATAAATTTCACGTCTGTAGCATGTCGCCTTCTTGGTGTAGCAATTTTAATGGCCAGTAGTGTAAATATCGTTATTCCTGTATAAACTTCACAATGTGAGAAATAGGAAAGAAGAGAAATTTGATACTATACCTAACTTCTCTGCCATCAGCGGATTTAAATCGGAGGAAAGAATCACACTTATTCATTCTTGACCAAAGTTCTGTATTGGTGTTGCATAATTTAAATTAATTATATCTTGGTGTAAGCAGCTGTACACGGAATTCAAATCAGTGTTCATATTAATTACAAGTAGTATTTTCAAAAGGAAACATTTCATTTTATTTTACTCAGACCGATGCTTAATATTTATTTAATCGAATAATTTATTTAATTCGTACTATATCGTTCCGAAAACAATCTTGGACAAAAACTCGATGGACAACCAAAATAAGGATTATACTTTAGCATATAAAAAAACTTGTAGAAAAAGAAAATTTCAATTGAAATGTGACTAAAAAATGAAGTGATTATAATAAATGGCAACTTTTTTTCAGTTTTAGGAATCAGTATTTAAAACGCTAAGTAATAAGGAAACAGAAAATTACAATAGAAATCTGTAAACAAAAAGTGTTAAAGTAACAGATTTTCTTATTTCTTTCTCAGACACTGCTTTCACGGGAATACGGTTACAGCAACGATTTTCCTCCGAACAACATCTCATCAGTAAACATGAGTCGCCTCGAAAAATGTTTCTTGGAGAGTGAAGTCTACATTTGAAATCTCCTCCAATTGCCGCTGGTGTCTTAGAAGTCACGTGCGGAAATTTATCTCTGCGTCCGGACGTGTGCGGAGTGCTCAAATCTCTCGCAGGATTCAATTGTTGAGATCTTTTTTCTTCCGTTTTCTTATGCTATTTTCCTAGGAATTACTTGCGAGAATCTCCTGCTTTCCCAGAAAGTTCTTTTATTTTATTTCTGTACATTTTACGAAAAACTGAAAGCTTAACTAAATCTGGAATATTTTTCCCATAAATCAATATATATATATATATATATATTAGGTTGGGGAAAAAGAAATCCATTATTTTTACGTGAACTTTATGTAACTTCTTTTGGATTCGCTTTGTAAAAAGGTTTAAAACAGCTTTCATGTAGATTTTTAGGTCTTGCGGTTAACTTCGATCATTTTTGATATTTTATAGACATTTTCGACGATGCTGTATCCACATGCGAGGTGCATCTCTAACATCAAAAATACCCAAACGGAATCGACGAAACAAAAATTGTACGTAACTGGTTGTTACAGTCATATATAGGACGATAAACACCTTTCACAATTTTAGCCACCCGGCTATTTTTCTCGCCGTTACAAGAGAAAAACGAAAATGTATCGAATTTTCTGTTTCTTGTCTTCCATTTTTAAAACCTTGTACTCGTAACTGAATGAATCAAACAAAAAAACCGCAAGAGGATATTTTAGTGTCAAATGTCACCTTTCCAACGAGCATAATTCTGAAATTGTTTGATAGATACCTCACGAGATAGCGATCACTACAGACATCTACCGAAAAAATAATGGATTACTTATTCCCCAACCTAATATATATAACCATACATATACATACCAATATATTGGCAAGTATCTTTGTTTGAATCATCATAGACAGGTTGGTTGAGGCGTGTTCTCGGAAGTTTGCGAGTTCGAATCCTGACCCAACTGGAACTTCGTTGTGTTCATTCATGGCGGGTGGTCACGTAAAATAGGTTGTAGTCGCATGTGAAATGGTATCTTTGAGTTGGTAGGCCACATTTGAAGGTTTTCTGCTTGGCTTTTGCCTTTAAATTAAACAGGCATATCCACTTTCAAGATCAACATGGCACGCCCACTGGGTACCCCAGTATGCAAGGGTGCCAACGCTTCCGCCCTTTATAATTTATAATGTTTAAAATTCTAACAGCCTAGCATTGGAAAAAAAAAGTATTTTGTGTGAGAGTCTGTTTTGATAAAATTTTCTCTGAATACGAGAGCGATTCTTTTCTGCGTCAAACTGCACTATATCTCAAAAACGGGTCAAAGGCTCACTTTGACCTCCCTAATGCTTTTCTCAGAATGGAAAGTCCCAAGTTCGATCCTTGCCTGTTTTTGAGCAACGGGAGCTGGTTTTTGCGCTTTAGCCTTCTGCGTGTATGCCTTACGTGTTAAGTACTTGGGAGTTTTCTGGGTTTCCGTTCGTGCAGCAGGGAAATACAGATCGCAATCCGTGAAAAGAACTCCCGGAAATCAATTTTCATTCTATATGAGAAAGGAATTAGAGCAACCTTAGACTGTTCTCCAGGCACTGTCTGAACACGAATTAGGAGAGATAAGGAATGTTTTATAATTTACCTCACCAAAATACTCCATTATTTTAGTACCAATTTAAAGCATTTTATTTATTTTTTTTTCAAAAAATAATATTTATTTTCCGTTTTGAAGTCTGGGATTCACCTTCTCCAACTTTCTTGATGTTATCAAAAAACTATTTAATTTATTAGTGATGTTCAATCAGTTGTGAGATTTTCTTTCGATATATCAAATGATTTCTGTCTCTTTCTCAGTCATCACATTTCAGAGTTATTCGTCTCCTCACTGATTTCTTGTAATATGATATTCGGTTTCGGAAACTGAACATCAGTTGAATCCATTGACTGAACGATTTCTCAAATATATACCCCTTCTGCTTTAAGGGCCTAGAATCCTGTAAATTCTGTCAAAATAATTTCCTTTCTTAAGTGAATTCACATTAAAATGTTGTTAGAAAAATGTAAATATTTACATGAATGTTTTATATTTCTATTTAATTATTTCCTTTTTTTAATTACTTGCTTTAATTATTATCGTTTGATTCATAAAATTATTGTTTAACCACGTTTATTCTGTAAAAATAGCGAATTTTTAGTATTAATCATCATAATTACTAAAAAAAGATCCAAACTGTTAAATATAGAAGATGATATGAGAGTAGTATAATGTGTGTGAATCATTTTAATGACCCAATATAAATGAAATTACCGAAAAACATAAAATTTAAATTTCTTATGAATAGCATCCTTTTCATTACATTGTAATGAATCCCTTCATAAACTTACTATTGTTTTTGTAGTGCATATTAAATGGTTTTATTTTACATTTAAAATTATTATTATTAATAATGCCCTTATGCAGCTGACAACATGATGTCAAAATATTTTTGTTATTGAAAAACCAACATTAGAAAGGCGCTTATGCACATTCATCGATAAAAAATTCAATAAACTAACTCTAAATTTCTCTACTTCATTACTTTTTATGTGTATCACTGTACTATAATTTTTCTCTTAAATGTTATAAGAAAATTTATTTTCAAGCTAATAAAAGATAAAAAAAAAAAAAAAAAGAATTTTGTGGAATAGATTTTAATCGATAAAAACATTATAAACACATTCAGGATTAATAATTTTAAGAAGGTGTACAGATAATTTATTATTTAATGTTATGCAAAAGGTAAAATTTTTTATGTAAAGTTAAAACTATAGATTGTTCTACTTCCAAAATCTGCTAATTACTTTGTATTTAATTAACAAGTTGATAGACAGTTTATATCTTATTTATAGAAAACCCTTTAAACTATACATTTAGATACATGAATTTTAAAATTATAATATTTTTATTTACATATACTTCAAAAAATATTTTATTTTATTTTTCTTACGCATTTAAATTCTGCAACTACAAAGAAAATTTTTTTGTTCCTTTATAAATTTTAATGATCGAAAAGTGGTTTTATATTTTCACTTTTTTCTCGCGTTGCTCTCATTTCAGTTACAAAATGCTATGAAAATTTTTTATTTACATTGAATGTAAAATCTCGTCATTTTTTCTTTACAAAAATGAAAAAAATTCATTTATTCTGCAAGAAACAGCTCTAAAATGTTTTTAAGCATTACGTTCATCTATGGATTTAATTAATACATATTGAAAATTTCCACATCAGAAAATTAGTGAAATATTTATTGTAAAATTTATATATATATATATATATATATATATATATGTACAAAGCAAAGAGAAAGTAAGTGATCATAGTGAAAAAAAGACAACATGCAAAAACATTAAACTTGTTTTTTTGAATGAAAGTATGGATGGGTTTTAAGATACATGCTGTTCGAAATGTCTGCCATTGAAGACTATAATGTTATAAAGCTGGTTTCGACACTCTGGCATAACTCTATGGAGTGTCTTGGAATCACTAGCATCAAGGGCACTTCTGATTGCTGATTTCAAGTTCTCCTGTCATTGACTGGCCTCCTTGATAGAACCGATTAAGATTATGCAGGCATTTAAGTCTAGACTGCATAAGGACCACCTCCTCCCAAGACTTTCGCTTCACTCAACGCAATCAATCAAACGCTACGCAAATGTCGTTCCAAGCCACGTGATGACTTCAGCTATTCTATGCAGACGAGACCCATCCTGCCTGAACTACAACCGGCGTGTCGTGTTGAGACTGTTTTCTTCAGGATCAAAATAACGCTCTAGTAACTCTTGAGGCTCTTGCAACCCTACTCCAAAGAATATTTGGCCAATTATCGCGTGATTCATATTCGTTCAGAGCTCTGCAACTCTTAATGGCATGCTTGTTGAGCAGTTACTTTATTTCGGTTACTCGCATACAGTTTTCTTATGCTAAATAATAATTGTTCCAAGGTCAGTGATTAACTATTACTTATTATTTATTTCCGGTAATCAAGCATTAGCTTGAAATGTCAATGTTATGACAGTATAAAAGAATTATATTGACATCCATA
>JAPDSC010059118.1:22021-42200 GCA_026290005.1 Latrodectus geometricus
TATATATATATATATATATATATATATATATATATATATATATATATATATATATATATATATATATATATATATATATAGATAGATAGATAGATAGATAGATAGATAGATAGATAGATAGATGAGTATATTAGGAGTATTGTTTTTGCAACAGCATGCTTCTCTGTGTCTATCCTTGAATTGGTCTGTTTAAAAGCTAGAGTCATAATTCTCTTCTCAAAAGAGGGAAAGGACATTCAATAAATCAATTCTTACCATCTAATATCCTAACTACCAAAACTGAGCTAACTTCTCGAAAAACTTTATGACCAAAAGGCTGACTTTTTTCTTGAAAAGTTATGAAAAATCTATCAACCAATCAACAAACTGCCAACGAAGCATCTGAAACCTATTAATTAGCCATTTAAAAGATAGAATTGTCATCTTACCAACTAACAGTGGCATAGCAAGAAAAGAGCAAAAAATTGAATGAACCACCGATCTCATCAATTGATATCTGTGGTTCATGTGGAACCATAGATATCAATTAATGAGAAAACTAATGTTCCATCCTTTGAAGACGGCAAGCTGAACATCTTCACCGATGGATCAGGAAATCACGTAGGAGGTGCAGTAGTCTCTTTTGTCAGGGACGGTTACACATCAGTCTGGTAGGCGTAACTCAGACGCGAGAATTCAGTATTTCAAGCAGAAATCCTAGCTTTAAGAGAGGTCGTTAATAAAAGTATGCAACATCAATCTCCAGACACTACTTGGCCTTATAGCCAAGCTTGTATTAAGTCAATTTTGAACCCTACAAGTAAAAGCCCTATAGTGCGATCCATCTAGAATGATCTTATCTGTTTTCCTCACATCACCATCAGTTGGGTCAAAGCCCATGTAGAAACTGCAAGTAATGAAAGAACCGACCATGCTGCTAAAAATACCGCCTTCTCAGACGACCAAAAAACAACCATACCTCTCTCGCGATGCTCCATAAAAGCCACCCTTACAAACTACATAATGAAGAACTGGCAGGAAGACTGGATCAATGGTAATATAGGCCGTTCCATCTTCGATTTAGAACCTTGTGTTTCTATGCATCCCTTGTATTTGTACAGAAATGAGATGGCCATGGACATTCCTCACTGGCCATGGCCCCTTTTCTTCTTATTTTGAACGATTCAGTATACCTGCAACTCTTTACTGCTCAATTGGAGTGGAGGAATGGCCACTTCACTACCTGACAAAATACCCACTTAAAGCATCTTGGTGTCTGGCAGTTCCAACAGCTCAATGGGGTACACTTCGGAAAATGAAAATTTTGAAAAATGGACATTCAAGACAAAAGCTCAATTGTCGAATGGACTTTTTAATTCAACAAGAGTAACTTTTCTCTCGGATTAAATCAGAAAAAATTTAATGGGCAGAAAAAACCTTCCCAACAAAAGAAATTTACCTTACCTAACAAAAGAAATTATCAGAAAATCAAGCAAATGACTTTTCTATGCATTTAGTGAGCCTCAGAATTTGATTTTCTCTTTTAAACCCAATGCTATTTTACATCTGTAACGGACAACGGAATTTTATTTAACTTTAGTTTAATTAGAATTTTTTTGATGGATCAGCTGTTACTTTTAACCTTCATAGTTCATGTAAATACTTTAATTCATTTTACATATATGTTTTCTTTTTGTTTATTTCTTGTTTAGAAGAGCTTAACATCCCCTTGTTGTAATTCTAAGAAAACTATCAAATAAATTATCCAGCAACCTCTACCTAAACTGGTAAACACTCATTGCTATCTGGGTACAGGAAGGTCTACTGGCGTAAAACGTAAAACAAGTTAGATAGAAGCAATTAAGCGTAACTTTTAAACAATAATAACTTTTTTTCAATTTTTGAGAAAAAGCACTGTTTTGTCCATTTCGCTTTTCCCCATTACGCACCTGATAAAAAATTCAGTAAAATATGGATGAAAAGATTCCTGACTTCCCTATTAATTTTTTTTATTTCTAATGGAGGGCACCCTTGAGCAAGTAATTACATTAGCCCATTTGCCACAACAAGGCTGGAAACTGGTACTCATTTTATCGTTACCCGGTGGGCACCTGTGAACCAAGTCACGGAGGTACGAGTAGCATCGCCCACGCCACCACAAACCCGTTTATAGGGTGGGCCACATTCATCCATCATCTGAGGAAAGGACAAGAAACACAAATAGAGAGAAAGAGAAAGTACGTCCATGCCCGAGCCGGGATACGAACCCAGGTCCTCCCCATCCGTAGTCAGTTACGCTAACCACTAGACAGGTTGGGCGGCATTTCACTATTCAATAATATTGTAATTAAAGGGAGTTTTTAAGGTTTCAATGTCTCATTAAATTTGTTTTCAGCTAATCCATACTCTTTAATTCTATTCTTCATTTCATTTCAAATAACGAAACAAACTTTAAATAAAGCTTAATAAAATTATTTTACTAAAACTATAATTTTCGTCGAATGCTGCGTTTTCAACTAGAAATTACATCTCGTGAAACCAGGAAATAGGGTCCCCTAGCTGTTTATATTTCATAAATAAACATTTTATAGATTCCAAAAAAAATAAAAGATGAAAATGTTTACAGTTAAAATAAATTTTTTTTTTCAAATTCTGAGCATATCATCACGAATGCTATCAGTAATTGCATTTTAAAAACATAAAAGCAGTTTTCTCTTTTTTTTGGGAAGTTTCCAAGAATTTAATTCGAAAATCAACACTTTGGGTTCGAGGAAAAAAGAGACAACTCATTTTTCATTGAAATTTTTATTCAATAGAAGCTCTAAAAGAAAATATTTTTAAATTAAAGCTCATTCATTCAGCTCGATTAATAAAAAAGCTCTAACTCACAACTCAAGTAATTTTTTTCTGTAGCTCTCCGGAAGCATGTATTATGCAATTTTTAAGTGCTTCTATGTCAGAAAGAAAAGCAGTGGTATAGAAATTAATTTACCGATATAAGTTCTTTTTTTTTGCGCTTAAATACCCTATAAATAAACAAAAATTTATGCTGAGTTCGTTGGACATTTTATCGGTTATTTTCTTTACTATGGGGGCATAATGTATATGAATAAATTTATACATAATAGGTGCATAATTTATGTAACTTATATTAATTTTCCAAAAAGGCATGAACAACTATGTATGTCATGCGCAGTGTCAAATGTTTTGATTTCGCTTAAGTATAACTCGCTAAGTGAAATTGGATGTTTTTTTATAAATTGATTAAAATTTGTTCATTTTAAACAAGATGGTGGGATGATATAGGATAAATATTCTTTTTATTACTACTCGGATAAATATTATGATGATGATTAACATTCCCGAGTATTTAGGAACTATATCAAATTGTTCACCCTAAAAAATTCCAAAACCAGCAATGGCTTATCATAAGGACCCAGTCTGGATAAAATGGGGTCAGAAGAAGCCTGTTTAATTGAGCATTTGCAGCAGACCTCGTAGTGCTTAGAACTTTCAAGGAAAATATTAGAACGGAGTTGCCCACTGAGAAAGCGAGTAATAATTGTCTGATTCCTACGACAGGGAAAAAGAGCTTTCCGGTTGACAGCTATGATACCAATGGTGTGAAGGCAGGTGCCTAACCAAGTGTTTTGATTTCTGCTGTTGAGGAGAGTTGCAAGTGAGAAAGTGGAGCAGAAGGCAATGAAGGATCAACACTTTGGCTAAGGTGTCTCTGTACCCTCGATGCCCACACTCGATGAATAAACCAATTTTCTAAGAATAGTGCTAACATTCCTTAAATTCTTACATGAATACAGGTTCGGTGTAGAAAGGGGTACCCCTTGATATGTCGATATCTGCAGCGGACCTTTTTTTTACAAATTGGCTCCTTTTTTGGCTTACTGAAAATCAACGGGTACCCGTTTGTAAAATTTTACCTGTTGATATATATAATGGTTCAAAGTTCTTTTTTAAATCATTGGTTACGATCCAATTAGCTCTTTTATGAAAAAAGTAACATAGAAAACAAATTAAGATATCACAATGGTCTGGTTGTAGAGGACGTCATTGTCGTTATGCGAAAGGTTGTCAGTTGGAATCCCGATCCAGTGGAAGATCCGCCGTGTTCGCTCATCGTGACTTGGTCTTACAAATTGAGGCCTTGCATGTAAAAGATACCTCTGATGGGACTGACTAAGTTCAGAAGTTTTCTGATCAGTCCCTGCTTTTTAAATTATAGATTATTGTGACCCAACCACTTTCGCACTAATTACGTGCAGAATGTAATACCCAACTGGATGTGATACCAAACTATTTCTGGTCGGTCAAAAATGGCTGGAAAAAGATTATTGTGACCCAACCACTTTCGGAGTCACGATGAAGCACCCAGTGAGTGTGCCATCGTGACACCCAAATAAATTTGCCATCACTTCCACTCCCTGAAGAGATAAAAAATGAAGGACATAGCCGGACATTGGAAAAAAACATAGAGTAAAGCATCTTAATAACTACGTGCAGAATGTAATACCCAACTGGATGCCATACCGAACTATTTCTGGTCGGTCAAAAATGGCTGGAATCGAAGTAAAAATTCTTTCCTGAGTGCTTGACTTTACCGAGAACAAACTTTGTAGTCATAAACTGGTTCATGTTTTTATATGGGTTTGTAAATATAGATGGGTTAGATGTTGAAGGACATAGCCGCAGTTTGTAAATACATTGAATTAATGAACTAAATTTGACTAGTTACATGTTAGGAAAATATTGATCAAATGTCCATGTTAATTTTCTTCTTAAAAGTTTCGAGAGATTTTTTTACATGCCAAAATGTTTTTCTAAAATTATTTTGAAACAGAAAATGATTTAAACGTGAAATATAATGGACAACTTTCTGATCAACCAAAGCCAATATATCTCGATGAAATATTTTCACTTAATAATTTTTGCAAAAATCTTTTCCTACAGCACTTGAATTCCAAGTGGGTAATTCTGCAATGTTATTTCTTTTTTTATTTAGGAATTAAACTTTATTTTTTAAGTAGGAGCCGTGGCTGTGCCTGGAGTAGAAAAAAAGTTTTTGCTCTCAAATTTGGAAGATAATTGATCGATACTGGATACAGTCGAAGACAAAAGTCTTGTTTAGAAAGTCTATGAATATAGAGATCTCTCAGTTAATGTAGTGTTGAAATTTAGAGGATGTAATATTCAGTAATCTTTACCAGAAGGCATGTCGCTCATTCTCCTCGGGGGTAAAAATAAGAGAGAAGCTAATATTGATAATTGAGATCGGCTGTATATTTATTCCTCGATAGGTGCTTTTCGTATTTATGCTCAATAAACAGTGTCGTTCGTACAAGTTTTGACTATTTATTCATAACGACAACCAAATGAACCACATTTTTACAGGAAGTGAAAACAACAAAAAATAAAAATGTGTTGATATGACAGTTTGAATAAGGTTCAAAATTATCATCCAGAATTGTATATTAGTTTAGAAGTATGTAGCTATAAAAGCAAGTGGTATTAACACAAAATAATGCTTTAATAAAATTTATGTTTGATTGTATTTTTTTCGATTCCTACTATTGATTCATACACACACTCTATATATATATATCTTGTTCAAAATTTCAAATGTTTATAAAATACTTTTTATTCATCCACTCAAATTCAAGTACATTATTTAAACTTCCAATGGATGACATTTGATGTTAATACAATTTTTCAAGTATTAATTTATTAAATTAAATTAATTTTATAATGTTAGTTTTTTATGATAGATAAATGCAGTATTGTGTAGTGATGCTATCTTTTGCCATTAATAGTTATTAACTCTATCCTCACATTTCTTACGTTCTTAAATTCATTTATTTTCATTATCTTGTAAATAAGTTTATTACTTCCTTTGGAAAATCAATTTTGTGGTTTTAAAATAAATTAGTGAAAGTGATAAATTATTATAGCGATTATAAATTATTATTATTATATAAGAGTGACAAATTATTATATGATAAATTATGGAGCAATAAATGAAATAAACAAACTGGATTAACGGTATCGATCTTTGATTAACAAATGGACAGTAAAATTATTAAAATATAAGATATAAAATTTTCTTTGTTGCTTCAGTAGGAAAGTTGACTTTAAAAATTTTTTTACATGTTACTTGTTGAAGTACTATTTGAAGTAAAACTGTGATATATCTTTCTGTAGTCCGGTTTCTAGCATTGAAGTTAAACAATCTAGCTGTTAGATACAGCTTTACTCAGTGAATTCCTGGTTTCCTCACATCTCCAGATAGTGAAAACGCGATGACAGTAATTAAAAGCCGGGAAACGAAGACAAATATGCTTCTCTCCCTTACGGCTGGTGGATTATTCTCCCTTTGTTGTAAATTCAATTTAATGATGGTGAAGAGTGTCCAAAATTTTAGGGAAAATAACTTGATTTCAAAGAAAAGCATGAGGCTTCAGATTTGGGTTCTATATGTTTCTCATTTTATTCTAAATTAAATTTTATCATTGAATCTGAAATAAAGAAAAGCTGAAAACATGTAAGCATCATAGAAGCATATTTTATTTGACTTAAGCATTCATGAGTAATTTTTAATTTATTAAAAATGTAGTTTGTTAAGAAAAACCTTATATCTGAAAGGTAACTGGTTTGATACCTGCTATAACCGGACGCCATCTTGAAAATATCAATGCATATTATACTTTCGAAAATACTAAGATTCTTCTATAGATGTGGTGGAGAAATTCTAGACGAGGAAAAGAGCTGTGATGTGAACTCCGTTGCTGGAACATATTTTAAAATTACTTATTTGGTGTGTCTAGCAACTGGAATGAACAAAAACATACATCTATTAATAAATATAAGCAGGCTATTTAATAACTTTATTTTAAATTTCCGAAGAAAAAAAAGTGCCGTCTTCTTCAGGAGTTTTGGGCTTTATACTTGACTCAATTAAAGACCATCATGCTCAGTGAGCTTTTACATGTTAAAAGCTCTACAGTCTTCTATGTTCCTTTTGCTGCCGCAAAGTGATAAGGAGACAAAGGTCTGTCAAAGCATTCATGTTGATGTATGTGTATAATGGCCTGGCTGGTTAGGGCTTCGTTCTCGTAACCGGATGATTTCGAGTTTGAAATCTGAATTAATAGATCTATCGTCTTCACTAAAGGTGGATGGGACACGTTAAATGGGTCTTGTGTGATCGCAATATCATCCAACTGAAATGTGACTCTGTGGATTTCAGTCCATGTCAGGGGGTCTTCTCTTTAGCTACTTCTAAATTACGAGAACCAACTTTCAGGCTACGACAGTACTTCTCCTAGTTGTTCTACTAGATTTAAAAAAAAAGAAAGAAAGAAAGTGCCATCGCTTAAACTGCTTGTTGTGTTGAAAGGTAAATATCATAGTATTTGCTGGGTATTGGAAACAAAGAATGGCCACCAGTTGTTCATTATTTCCTCCAATATACGATAAATAATAAATTACCATATTGAGCACGAAAATTACTTTAATTTGTAATTTATCTCATATCTTGCATATTTAAACCATTTCAACTTATTACAAATAAGATTTCTGCAATTATAATTTTCATATCAATTTATTCAAAATCAATTTAAATGCATGGATAAAATGAATTAATTACAAAAACAAATTTCTCTTCATAAAAAGTTTTCATAGGGAAAAAACTTAAAAAGAGGAATAAAATTATTCCATGAATATCAAATTCTCTTCCGCACTGATGAGTAGAAATAAGCAAAATGTTTATTTTAATGATTACGCGTTCCGCTATGGCACACGCAAAAAATAAAGTTTACATTAAAGAATCATCTATCACTTTTAAGAGAAGTTTAGTTCTTTATCATGAAAAATATATCTTTTCATAACTAAACATCAAGTGAGATCCATTCTTTATTCCTGATATTTCAACTCATGCCAAAAAAGATTCTTTAATCCTTTCGATCTGCTTCAGGAAGGACTTAATCCTTCGCTTTTGTGAAACTCCTGTCTTTTGAAGATTATCCACGAAGCTAGGAAAACTGCTACTCTTTTGTAAAAGAAGGATCGGAAAAAATGAGCTCTTAATATTTATATCATTTGTTGGCAACATTTCCAGTAAAACATCCTTTAAGTCACTGCGGGAAAAAATCAAACCATTGGAATTCCATTTAAAAATTATTTGTTCGTGACTTCAGTAATGTTTGCAACGGACATTTAATCACATAAAAAAATGGGGTTTCGAATTTGAAAAAGAAGGTTAAATGAACATGATTTTTGTACTCAAAAGCAAAGGAATGATGGGTAATATGAACAGTTTAGTTTTTTTCGTCGCACAACATGCATTTTTTGCATCATTGTATCAAGGTCTTGGTGGCCTGGTTGGTTAGAAATCTGTTATCATTAACAGAAGGTAGTGAGTTCGAATCCCGGCTTAACATACATCTTGTTAACTAAAAGTGGCTAAGTTACATAGGATGTAGTCACAATGTCCTCTTTTGAAATGATATTTTTGAGGGTGGCAGGTTAATAAGGGAGTCTTATGCTTGATTTCTGCTTTTATAAACTACAGCGATTCACACTCTGCTGCTTCCAATAACTAGTAGAGCCCAGGATATATGTTGGTGCAGCAAATCTTTTGCATACGAGGGTTAACCAGACCAGTATCAACAGTTTAAAGTCGCTTCCAAACCACTACAAACATTCATCCCAAGGTGGGATTTGAACACTCGAACTGTTCATACGAAGGCAAGAACACTTACCGTTTGGCTACTAGCTCAGCAGTATGAACAGGGGATGATGTTATTTCATGTTGGAAATAAAATTTTCTCACAAGCCTACTCATTTTTGTGATAAACAAGATGGAAACTTTACAAAAATTATAAATTCGGAATCCCGTCTTTTTAACTTCTGGAACACCGTCTTTTTAACACTACAAAATACCAGGAAACCAAACTAATATGGAATCCTGAATGATATGGAAAATTAATGTTCAGATTCATATCATACCACGCGAAACGTGATTATTTACTGAGACGTTATTCTAAACAACGCCTTATCGCCTGATAGGAATTATAGCACTGATGATAATACTAACACTTCACTCACTTGAACAGTATCAGCAGCCAGCCTTTCAATTCAATAAACTTAATTGCTGAAATCAGCTCAAAATTATTTAGGTGAGCTAGCAGCCAAACAGCACTCGGGCCTTCCGTAGAATAGTTCATGTATACGACTCTAACTGGGGCTTTAGACATGCGCAGTGGCTCAGAATCCATTTTAAACAGTTGCTTACGGTTTAATTAATTCTCGTGAACAAAAATGTGACCATTGAGCGAAAGTTAAACTGAAATCACTTATGTCGTAAATAATATAAAAAAACAATATCCCGCTCACTGAGCATTTTTTCCATCAAAATAGGTTAAAAATTTGTTGTATATTTTTTACTACGCATATTTCAAATCCACAAATACTTTAAAATTAAAATACTGAAAAATGTTTTGTAAAAGAGTTTTTTAAATGTAGAATTAGATCACAGAAAAAGGAATTTTGAAAATGAAGGATAATGTTATGAAAGCAAAATTTTGAAAATTAATCTTGGTTAAATTATGATTTATTTTATAAACAACAATTGTAAAAAAACGTATTAATTTTGCAGTAATTATATTCAATATACATAGAATCAGAGTGAAAACTACTATCAGTATCGGAAATATTGTCAAGAATAGAAACTAGATCACTCATGAAACAATTCTTGCCAAATATCATTCAGCTTTAAAAAGCGCGGGCAAAATGCTGTAAAAAACTCTTGTAGGGTTCACTGAAATGTGAACAATCAATATCATCTGTTAGCCCACATCTAAATAAACAATTAAACATCACAGGAAAGCCTAAATGAAACTAATTAACAGGCAAAGAGCGGATTCCACAGTTAAATAGCCAACAAAAATACATCCCCAAGGAAATAGCGAGTTGCTCAAACTTTACTACTTCTACGTTTCCCATGGAAATCGCGGGATGAACAGTTGCAATTATATTCCTTCGAATGAAACTCGAAGAATAAAATTACAAGGATAAAACACGGATACAAACAAGGATAAACACAAGGATAAAATTTTGGAATAAAAATTAAAGATAAACTTTTTTTTTATGCTTTTTTCATGCAGGAGAAAAAATTTATTTATTTAAGTGTGTTCAAAAAAATTAAAATATAGTTTTTTGAAGAAAATTTTTATTTGAATAAAAAGGGCACTTTCTTTAAGTGTTTTCATTTTCAACTAAATGTGCCTAAAATGGTGAAAATTTTCAAAATTAATTACATTAAGTCTAAAAGTGAGAAACATAATTAATACATTATACTCATACGAAATTTAATTCTTAGCATTTTTTTTTTGATTTTATAGAGAAAAAAAAATAAGAATCTAAAGAATAAAATTCAATTTATAACTAACTATTACTAAATACATAACATAATGAAACAACAAAAGTAAAAATTTCTAGTGTAAAATAAAATTTTATTCTAGAAAACATAGTATAAAGTCTAGCGTACTTTTACTTTTTTCGCTGAAAAAAAATTACTTTAAGTTCATAAGGTATATCTTAGCAGATTAGATGAAAGCCTATATTTTATACTTTGAGAACTATCATAAAACCCATTATAAAATAAGCTTTTGAGCGGATTATATTTTCTAGAACCCATTTTTAAACGAAAAAAGCATATTCGGAAAAAGTTCTCTTAGTTTTATCAGTATGAAGTAAATCATTGTCTTAAATGGAATTTTCTCTGTTGAACTAGAGGTATACAATTGTAATTTCTTAGTGTTTCTTAAAATGTATCGTTTTTTTCATTATTTTTTATTTTCATCATTTATTTTTTGTTTTGGAAATTTCATTGAAATTATTGCTTAGAAAATTCCTGCCTTCAACTTGCTACCGAATGATACGGAAAATAGACACGAACTTTCCGTATCACATCTAATTATCTAAATTCGGATAATATGACTTAGTTTTGTTTGTATCTACGGTATTTTTATATGAACAAAATCCAATTCCACCAGAGATTTTGATTTAAAGTGGATTTTATGCCAATACAAATGTCTACATGGCTGGAATCGAACCTACTTTATATCAAATTGGAAGCCAGAACCCTAATCATTTAACCTATCAACTTTGGAAAGTTTGACACGAATTTATATATATCTGGTGTTTTTCATTCATATTTATTCAATATTTCATATTTTTTCTTTGGGCAGTTTCTACTTCATTTTCGTTAGGTTCGTAAATTAGCAATACGTTCATAGCTTCATAATGAAATTTCACTATTTTTAATTCTTATTACTTGCATTTATTTTGTTTATATTTAAACAGCATGATAATTATATTGCTTAAGGAAATAACTTTCTTAGGGGATAAAATAGTTCAAATACTTTAAACACAATAAAAACTACAATAAATTTTTTGCCTGTTTTATTGCAATGTATGCAAGGTATTGCCTGAAGACAAGCAGTTTCATTTTAATAGATCTTGGATTCGTTTCCCATGACTGTTGTATGTGCTTGTAATGAATTCACATTACATTGATATCCTGTTAAATTAATCCATCTTCGGTGAAAATTGGTCTCTAAGTGCTTTACCAAAACATTATTAAATTCATATAAAAACTTAACAATCAAACTAAATAGCTAAGAGTTTAATGATTCCATTATGGGAAATATATTAATTCAGATGTTAAGAGATTTTCAAATTTCTTGGGGGATAAGAAAAATACATGTTTGTAATCCAATATTTAACAAATTCCAAAAAGCCGCCCAACCTGTCTAGAAGCTATCGTAACTGACTACGGATGGGGAGGACCTGGGTTCGAATCCCGGCTCGGGCCTGGATGTACTTTCTCTCTTTCTGTGTGTTTCTTGTCCTTTCCTCAGATGATGGATGAATGTTGCCCACCCTATAAACGGATTTGTGACTTCGTACCTCCGTGACTTGGTTCACAGGTACCCACCGAGTAACGATAAAATGAGTAGCAGTTTCCGGCCTTGTTGCGGCAAATGGGCTAATGTATTTACTTGCGCAAGGGTGCCCAATATTAGAAATTAAAAAAAAATTCCAAAAATGATAGTAAAATGTTAGTTTCAACATATTAGTAATGTAAATAGTTTTGAAAGTGAAAAAAGTGCATTAAAGAATTCTGATGTAATGTAAACATAAACATAAAGAAAATTATAATTTAATCTGATTTTTCACAATAGTTAATAGGCAATGCAGAATAATAAATTTTAAATTCGTGAAAGAAATCCAACAGAATAAAAAATTTAAGCTTCGAGATATAAATATGGAAAAATTTAAATGCTCTAAGAATATTCAAACGAAAGTAAAAAAAAAATGATAAAGATGATTTAGGAAGATAACAAGTTCTATATCCGACACAAAAAAGTACTGTCGGATAGCAATAAATGAACTGTAAGCTTTTAATTCCAGTTGGTCTATTTTTCTTCTGATGCTTTGGAGGGGTTGCAGTGATCTGGTTGTTTAGGGCGTCGTTCTTGTTACCGGAAGGCAGTGAGTTCGAATTCCAGCTTAACCGAAGATCCATCGTGTTTACTAATAGTGGCTGCGCTATGTTTAATAGGTCGTGGTCGCAATGTCCTCCATGCGAAATGATACATTTGAGGCTCTTTTGTTTGTTCCTGCATTTAAATTATGAAGGCACTCGGCTGCTTACACTCAACTGGGAAAGCCCAACTCTGAGCTACTTACAGAGATATATGCTAATCAACAACAACAACGGTGCCGTGGAAGATATTTTCTGTCGTGAATGAGGTTTTATACATTACCCAGTAAACAAACGTAGTCTTGAAAAAAAAACGATATTTATTTACATCAATAACTTATGATCACTCTGCTAGCGTGGTGTGCAAGTATATTATAAGTGACAATTGCATATCCCTATTTGTCAAATTCTTAAAATAGTTCATTGTATAGTTAAAGTTCATATAGGAAAGATGTCATTTTCATATCTAGAAGGTTACGGGTTTGATATCTCACCCATTTAAATTTTGTTTTGTTGATAATGAACATATTCGCCCATTTTTTTGTGAAGGCCAAAGTCTTTTTCCTTACACCATGAGTGGAGGGCAATGTTAGCTCAAATACTATGACCTGCCATTTATAATTATAAAATGAATAATTATTTAAGACTTAAATTGGTAGAAATCAATTAGGTTAGGTTAGGCTTTGTTATTAGCGTAATTTTCTTGCATATTTCATCCAACTAAAGTTTTAATACATAGTCAACCATTTTTGACCTCAAGAAAGGCACGAAATCGAGAATAAGTTAGAATTCTTTTTTCCTTTAACCATAACACGCCACAATGGCGGAGGAGTATTAAATCCTGATAGATTAATACGCTAGATCATTCCTGCACGATGATCTTTAAGAAGTTTAAGACTATTAAACTTGATTCAATTTTGATATAACAGAAACAAATAAACAGCCAGAAATAATTGCCAATCAGCTGAACGATCAGCGCTCTAATCTTCAATTCAGCCGTTCATGGGTTCAATATTCACATATACCTAGCAGTGTTGAATTCGTTTTGGAGAGATGGAACCTTTTTAAGCAAAAATGACCGTATGGCGAGTGACATTAAGGTAAACCAATCAGAACGTTGCTTTTATCTGGCTCAGATAATGTCGGCAATCTTAACAAAAATTATGCTTTTCCTAGTGGCATCAAGGACTCGAATGATTCATTGAATTCTGAAAAACATTTATACATAAAAATTGCATGTTAAATTGATTTCTAATTAATTGAATTACATAAAAATTAACATAGTACTAGCATATGTAATCCATTCCAATTTTAAGGCTGCCCTTTTCGATTCGATTTTGAAATAACTTAATTTCAATTATTTAATTTTATTCATAACTTTTTTCATTTTATTATTGTTTTCAGTAAATATACCAACGCGCAACTGATACACGAGTCTATTATTCAGTCATTATCTTCGATTACGTTCATATAGTAGTTGAATAGTCATCATTATGTCTTTTACTTCACAGCAAGGTATATCTATCTCTCTATTTATCGAGGTATGATTCCCAAATCAAGCTTGTATTCTTGGAGCACTTCAGAAGCTTTAACAGTAGATGTTAATCAAATTATCTCTGCCATGCAAAAAACAATTAGAGTGGTAAGCAAATATTAATTAATTATGTATAATGAGCTCTCGGTGACTTTTATGGTAATTCAACTGATTGTTCTCTTGTTTTTTTTTTTTACTTGAAATGATTAATAAATCTACACTTAATCATTGTTGATACAGGATTATGTGTTTCTCGCCCGATTCTCCATAAAATATTTTTTAGCATTGTTTCTATGGCAGCTTCAAAGCCTACTATGCTTATAAATGTTTATAGAAAGTCAGAGGAAAAATCCATTGAATCTTGTATTTTGAAAGTAGGGAATCCGAATTATCTTTTGAAAGAGCCTTTGCAATTCAAATACACATTTGTGCTAATTTTCCTATATTGATATAGTGTGATAGTTTGAAGATGGTGCCAGTTAAAGGGCTGATTACGTCACATAATTTGCTTCACAAACTCCATAATTATTTATGGTATTTATGAGTTTCAAACTTCAAAAATATGAATCTGAATACGAGCGCGATGAAAGAATATTTTCTAATTTGAAAATTAAAATTAGTAAATCTACGGTGCTATAGTTGGAAAAGACATCTTTCTCGAGGCCTGGAAGTGATGGGTTCAATACCGATCAAGCCCAAGACCTACCTTGTTGACTAATGACGACTAGGGCAGTTAAAATAGGTTATGGTCAAAATGAGATTTCACTGGGGTCGCGTGTGCTGTAAAAGAGAGTGACATTTCAGGTGTCGACCACGTCACTTGACTGGGGCTTAAAATTACTGAAAGAATGGCTGAGTTTAGTGGCGTTTTAGTAGACAACAAGAAAAGTTTTGCAAAGAAAATAAACTACATCATGCCACACATTTTAAGCAAAATCTAAAAACCAATCAAAATTTACATGTTACGCACTTTAACTTATTTAACTCCCCTTAAATTATTTTAACAAAATATAAACACAGTATAGCAGCTGCTTTTCATGCTAAATTCTTTCCCGGGTACTTAATGTTCTTATCCAGATGCCCCAGTTCTCCTCTCCATTTTGCGTTTGTGGTCACAGTTATCTCTTATTTGGCGGTTAACAAGAATATCCAGATAACAGCTCCTCTTAAATGGATCCCCCGCATTAGTTGCGGGGTTTCCATATAAATCAAGCGGAAACTCGTCTTCTATCTCTTCCCGTTATTAATGGTGGCGTTTATTTCAGTGACAAGCGCTCGGGAAAATGGTACGGTATGTGGAAAGGTGCTTTTACTCAATCTAAATTTTAGAAACAACCTGCTTCTAATAAAGCTGGAAGGAGAAATTCCTTTTCGCAGTAATCCAACGTGGCTGAGTGCAGTGCTCATTTATAAAGCTCGTGGGCGTATATAGAATAACAATTGAAGTGATACTTATCATTGATATAAAATATCATTTTGAATGGAACATTGTAAATTATTTGCCAATTACAGTTTTTATAGAAGAAAAAATATTCGGTTTAATAATTCGCCTAACAGTTTTTTTACAAAGAAGTTTAATGCACATTTCAATTTGAAATGATTTTCTTCTCACTTAATTAATGGTCACCGAGATGGTAGCGGAATGGTTAGCGCTCTTATCTTCGATTCAACAGTTTATGGGTTCGAATCAAACATTGTGAATGGATATTTATAGTGGTTTGGATTCCACTTTAAACCGTAGGTCCCGGTCTAATTAGCTCTCGTGTGCAAAATGTGACCTTTGAGCGACAAATAAATAAACATTTAATGTTCCTTTTATACAAGCTGTAAGGGAAGGCCGTGGTTACCTAGTTGGTTAGGGGATCGTTCTAATCATCTGAAGGTAGTAAGTTCAAATCCCGATTTAAATGAGGATCCGTCATGTTTGCTTAAGGTGTCTGGTGTTCAATATTTTCCATTTCCTCTAATAAAATGATTCTTTTGGAGGTGACAGTTTCCGTCGTCTCTTGGTTGATCCTTGGCTTTTAAATTAGGAAGGCTTTTATCCAACAGCTTCCACGAGACTGGTAAAGTGCACCCCTGAACCAGAAACAGGGATGTATGTTGGTGCACCAACATACTTTATGGAATAAGGCCCTGGACACCTGCCGCAACACACGATAAGAACATTAGGATTTGGAAGGGCATGGCGCATAGAAAGTCATACCGATTGCTAGGTAGTTTGACTGGTTGGAGATAATTCTAGCAAGTTCTGATTTTTCTTCCCATTCGGAACTAATAATTGGAGGGACAACTTAAAATAGGAATAATCATTGACTTCCTGCTGTCTCCTGTATCTTCTCATGCAGTTGAAGAGGCCACACCTGGGAAAAATTTTAACTGAAAACTTTCCCGTTGAGTTTCATATTTCATTAGTTAAAATGTCTGCATCAAATTGTACAGAAACATGCAAAGATTTGTGAGCATTGAAATTTCAAATAAAATAAAAAAGAAAGTGTAAGAGAATTTATTAAATATTTATGAAAAAAATTAAAAATGCTACATTGAAAGAAGTGATTGGGAGAATTTATTATACGTCAATTATTTTTTCTTACAATGCAGTATTACTAAAAATATAAAATGTAGATAAAACCAATTGAAATTTCCTATGAATTAAATTATAAAATGATAAAACATAACTCAGTTAAGGAATTGCATTAAAATTTTCCTTTATTAATTCCATTTGATTGACTCTGTCATCATATTTTATAATTAAATTCAATAAAAAGTATTAGAAAGTTTTAAATCTAATTTATTCAATCCAATTAACAATTTTTTTAAAACTCTTTTGAAACTATAGCTTTATAAATCAATAAATGTTTAAGAATTACTCTTAAGTATTAAATTACTTTTAAGTATTCTTTGTGGAGAACTTTTAGATTTGAGTCACTTTTCCGGTATTACTTGTTCAAAAGCTTGAGGAGAAATAATTGTTTGAAATTTTAAATCTTTATATGCTCTACCTGTTGCTAGAAAGTCGCACTTAATCATTCAATGAGGAATTAAAGATGAAAAACATAAAATGTACGTTTTTTTATAATTAAAATATTATTTATATAAGAGAAACAGTTACTTAATTTTTTCTTTCCTCTTCATATAATTGAAGAAATATTTATATGTATTTCTTAAAAAAATTAAGATGCGAAAGAAATTCTCTCACTAAGGCAAACAGTTTTTTTTTCTCATTTTCTTATTATTGTTTGTTTTATTTTTAGCATCACCACAATTCAGAGCAGCAGTCAACAATATTTCTGGGATCAATATATTCATGTGTTAAATTCATGGAAATAATTTTTTAATTAAAAAGATATTTCCGATATATAAGAGTGACGACAAATGTACAATAAAATAAAAACTTAAAAAAGATAGTTATAGATAAACGAGTGAGAGAGAGAGAGAAAGACATATGTATAAAAATAAATGAATAACTCTTTTAAATTATGAAATTAAGTTTTTTTTTCAATTTCTTAAAGCTAACTCTTTTTAAGATAAAAGCAATACATTTTGAGAAAGGGCACTCTTGAAAGAGAAGCTTCTCATTCTAGCTATACTTCGCCCATTTCGAATAGCTGAATTTAAAGGGATAAATTGTACTGTGTATAAGCTTAACTACTTTCTACCCTCTTCCCGATTTGGTGTCGGTTTAACTGCAATAAAAAATTAAACTTAAAATGAAAATTTCACAGAATAAGGGAAAAGGAATTAGTATAGTATGTTGGTAAAATAGATCATTCTCATGCCAAATTACCCACCTGCTCTGCATGATCAATGTCATGTAGCAAACTTCACACCTCTGTAGGCACTAACGGAAAGACATTATTTTATAAGAAAGTTTTAATACCTATCAATAAGAGTCAAATCAGGCGTCTAACTTGCTATATTCGTACAAGAGTCTCAGACAGGCACAAAAAACCCCGATTTTTTAAAAATTTCTTAAAAATGATAAGCTTTGTTTTGTTTTTATTAAAAATAATTAAAGGACATTAAAGACCTAAGGAACAATCAACATTGCTATGACTTTCTTTTAACTCGATAGCTACGGTATTGAGCACAAACATACTAAATATGCTAAATCGAAACTCTGTCAAATGTAGCATCTCATTAGCAATTATTTTTTTCGAAATTTCTCTCCACTGCAAGGAGGGGCTCGAGAACCATGAAAATGTACGCGTGTAGAGGTTCTCTCACCAGGGCTATGTCTTCACATCATCAATTTATCAGTTCAGTTTCCACTTCCGACGGTTGTTTGTAGTGCATACATGCACAGTGGTGCAGGTGAGCTTGGACTGTACCTTAACAAGTTTGGAATACTTGCCCATCACCAAGTATCACTGGTCATTTTGAACAACGGTCAGGTGACGAGGTTCCATTTGAGATGGTACCCTTCTCTCTACAACGCGCCATACCAGCAGAAAAACGTTTAACGTCACAATTTAACGTGGACATGTCCCTATCCTACACAGCTCCAGAAATATAATGAGGGTCACCATCTGAATTACTTTCCGTGGCAATTGACGCTTCACTTTTCTGATCTTAAGTTTGCAGTGGATAAAACACCATAATGGTAATTTCTATCGGAAATCAGTGAATTCTATTCTCTGCTTAACATGATATCCGCTATGTTCGCTAATGGTGGTTGGGTCACATTAAATGGATCGTGGTCTCAATGTCTTAAGTAAAATGATACTTCTGGGGGTAGGAGGGGTTTCCTGCTTGGCTAAATGACGATGACTTCATCACCTTTTAATATTCTAAGCAATTGAATCAATCTGTAAATAAAAATACTCAACAAAATAGACAATAATCCTTTAATTCAAAATTCATCTTCATTACCAATCTAAATTGTAATTTCCTATCTCATAAGCGATCATTAGTAAAAAGTAACAACATAAACTAAACTAATGACAGAAAGTTTTTTAATGTTCTCATGTTTTGCACTTATCACATAACAAATATGACAATGATGTCTTTTTTTCACCGGATTACCGCAGACTTATTGCAAGTTAATTCACAGTTATCCGAGATAACCAAATAGTTAGTGCTGTTAGCTTCAGTACAACTGTTTGTGGGTTAGAACTCCATATCAGTGTAGCTTAATAAGAAATGGCGTGAGTTTCATCAACAGGAGGTAACGAATTGTAGACCTGAACCAACTGAAGGCTTGTTTGCTCCCCAATGTGGTTTGAGTACGTAAAATGAGTCAAGGTCACAATCTCTCGCTGATGTGGCATGAAAAAATGGGTGTCAACACTGGTGTCGACTTCTTCACTTGATCATATTTTAAAATTACTGTGCAATTAAGTACTTGCACATGGCGTCATTGGATCCTCGCGAACGAAATTGTCTGTTTACTTATATAGAATAGGGATATAGGAAATAAACATGAATAAGGTTCATCTTGTGAAAAGTATACAATGACCCTTGATGAATTAGTATTAATCGCTTGCATACTGAAATAAAGAGAAAAAGAACTTGGAATTGCAGATGAGTATAGACTTGTGGTAAAAACATCTCCATTTATGCATTCAATTTTCATAGATCTCTAAAGGTTCTGCTGGAATGTATAGAAAATGCATAAACATCCACCCCGATTTTCTTCCTCAGTTGTCTTCTTCTTGAAAAGATAATACCTAATTGCCTGTATTCAGAGGCTTTCAGTTGGTAAAAATAGGTCATCATGAACCTATTTTAAACAAATTCAAATTCTGACGTGGATGTTTGTAGGTTTAGAAAAGCTGTAACAAATAAATTTTCGGCTTAGTTCTTATAAGTCTTAATGTACTATAAAGGACCACACTCTTAGCTACAAATGTTACTCTTTAGTTACTTGATTAAAATTGTAAAAAAAAAAAAAAAAAAATGAAATGCTTCATAGATAGTTTTGATTGTAAATATTATTTAAAAGCAGAATTTTAAGCGCTTTTAGGCACATTCGAACTTAACAATTTTCTCCTATTCTATTTAATCGAATATCAAAGCTGACTCCACGTACAGCTAATTACTGGATTCATGGGAAGACAAAAGAAGTTGGCGAGCAGTTGGAAAAGTGCTCAGTCATCACCCCTTGT
>JAPDSC010059123.1:0-43414 GCA_026290005.1 Latrodectus geometricus
AGATTAATTTAATACTTGATTAAAAATTCCATTTTTAGTTCCATCTTATATTAACACATACGACTTTAAGTAAAATGAGTTTACAAATTTGAATTCTTGAATTTTAATCTAAGAACAATTGTATAAAAATCTTCTCATAGACTATAAGAATTTATAAATTTTCTTGTCTTTAAGCATGCACTTTTGACCTTATTAAGATCAAATACTATATCCTAAAGGTAATTTATTCCTTAAAACAAATTTGTGTAACATTAGAAATGTAAGTGAAATATTAAATAAATCTTTATAAAAGTCTTCTACTTCTTACTTGCAGAAATAAATTTTTATAATTTTGGAAGCCATCTTATTTCAAGACTATTTAATTTTCCTTGTTAATTTATTTGAAAAATTAAAATATAGCAATGACTCAGAATGTGTCACAAATTTGTTAAAATGATGAACACATTGATTTTCCTTCGGCATTTACTACAACAATTAAACATTTTATATAATTCTCAGAATATATTAATAGATAAATAACATACAAAACAATTAATATTCTATCGGCTTTTCATAGAATAATAAATCAGAAATCGACAAAAAATGAATAAAATCTCCAATTCATTTCGATTTGTAACAGGTGTCTGACTTGTAGAAGGCACATGTCTTTTAATCTGCTCAAGTCTAGAATTTACATTTAGTGAGGTTTGTTTAGTTATACCACGAAATCTTTCTGTGGAATAAGGAAATGAAATATAATTGAGGCTATCAGGTTGCAACAAATTAGTTTTAATTTTTTTTCTGTTTTATAAAAAAAATTTAAATTTACTTTTAATATATGTAATTTTGTAAAACTTGTGTATAATTATCAAACTTATTTTAATTTTTTTATACGAAATAAAATTATGTGAACAGTTCAAAATAAAATTATTTCTTTGCTTAGTAGGTATTTTTTTTGTTTTCTTAAATAAAAAAAACATATTATTAAAGAAATCTTTTTATAAGATGTTTTTCAAGATAAAAAAAATTAAAATTACATATCAAAATGATAGATCAACCATACTTTTTTTAATTTTAGCTGATTTCCTTTTCTATTTCTAATGAGACTTTTTGAAATAGTTTTAAAAATATACATGGCTGTCCTTATAAATTTTTGCACTTATTATATTCCTAATCATTAATGTTACTGCCAAAATCATTTGAAAATAATTTGATATCTAAATTAGTTTGAATTCTGAGTGTGATAAAAAAAAAGAAAACCTTTCGTTACTGTATTCTTTCAGAGATTTAAGTATTTATTCACTAAGGAATTTGAAAAATCGAAGAGATTTACCTAAGCATTAAGCATACCACATATTGCAAATGTTTTGCGATACAAAAATGCTTATGGTATAATAAAAAGCTATCTGAGATTTCATCTAAACTTACACCTCCAAAGAGATAAACTATTCTAAATTATCTCTAAAATATGAAAATACAAGCTTGTCCATTTCAGCCAATCAAAAAAATTAGATTTTCAAAATCTACGGATCATATCGCAGTAAAGCATTTTAGTGATTTTTACAACTGGGAGAGGAAAGAGGGTCAGAACTTGCCTGAAAATTACAAAGGTAATCGTTTGAAATCCTCTCAGAAGGTGACATGGTAAAGAAAATTGACATCGAGTGATATTCGGTGATAAAAAAAATTGTTCTTGGACCATCAAATGGATATTATCAGGGTGACTCGTTTTCGATAAAGATGTATTTTCTAAGATGCCAGCTGATTGTAATATCTCATGATATGAGCCAGAAACTAATACAATATTAGTATACAATCATTTGAGTGCTGCAAAATAGCTGTATGTATAACATTTTCATTTCCGATCAGATCAAAATAGATTTTATCATATAACCTGTACATATAGCAAATCCGTTTTTGAATAGTTTCTCGTCAACTGTTTTCTTGACTATCATGCACACCTGATCTGTAACATATTGGGCATACTCCCTAAACAATATGTGGAGATAGAATGCAGCAGAACACTAACATAAATTAATTAAAATGTTATTTCCTTCAAGAGAGCACAAATAGAATTGAAGTGTTTCCGAAAATTTGCAGAAATTGTTCCGAATAAAATGTATGAGCTTATTCTGAAAAATGATGAAATTATGTGATAAGTGAGCACTATTTTGATACTCGGTTTACTGAACATATAAAAAATTATTTCCCAAAGTTTCAAGATTTCTTAAAATTTATGTCACTTGGCAGATTATATTATTGGCAGATTATTTTTTCACTGTTTAAACAAATATTGTTTATAAAATAGAATGTGCACAATGTAATTTTTCTCTTTCACTTTTCACATTTTAATATTCGTTGTTTAATCAAAATTATTTTATTTGGTGCACCTTTATCGAATAAATACATCTTCTATTAGGAAAATATGAGACAATTTTCATAATAAAGTTTTTCCTTTAACAGAGTATAACCTTTTATAACTCTTGTGAGAGACAAACTTACAAGCTATATTTATGCTTTAGAACTGTAAAACAATAATTTCATGGATAAATATTCAGAGATACACAAAGAAAACAGAAATGTAATAATTTAAAAACTTAATAATTATCGAAAATTTAACAATATAACAATACACAACATTAAAATTATCGATGCTTGTTAAAGTTTGAAAATTATTCTGAAATAAGAAATTGAAGTATTGGAATAAATTTATGCTTGGTATTAAAGGTAATTGAACGGTTAATTTTATTTTAGATTGCTATTCATATATCTAAGCCTGGTCAATAGTAAGTTTAGATGTGTGATCACACACACTGACATCTCCAAACAATAGTTTCATAATTTTAATTATAGTTTCCTTAGAATTTTTTACTATTTTAAAATGATTTTTGTTGTTTTCATTAAATTGAAAAATTTGTCTTAGGTAAAAAAGGCAATTTATTGGGGAGAATTCCCATTAGATAATTTTTGATAAATTTAGCTGTGTATTTAAACAAGACACAGAATTCGGTGAACTTAGTTTTTTATACGGTTACACTTCCCGAAGTACTGTGAAAAATGATGTCACAAGTTCAGTTGTGATCAACATTTGCTTTTAGATAAATTCCGTAAAGGTACTCAAAGGTCGTTTCTTATGCCAGAAAATATTGGTGATTTAAACTAGTAAAACAGTTTTAAAATGTGATGTACTGTAAGATTGTGACATTTTCAGGCCTCTAAATGACAAGCATAAAAAAGATATTACATGAGAATTTTTTCGTTAAAAAAAATTTATTCTAGTAGCCACTCGCATAATCTGTCGAACGTGAAAAAGAAGGCTTGTGTCAATTGTTGCAAGGAAATATTGAAAAAATACATTCAATGTGAATTAGATTCTGTGCATAATATTTACATAGGTGAGTCATAGATCTGTACAAAGGAGCCCAAAAGAAGCAGATTCCACTACATGAATTTTAGACGATAAGTCAAATAATAGAAAATGTTTTCAGGAAAGAAGCATCAAAGCACGTTGTTCCTTCGATTCGCTTCTTCCGCTGTTTCACCAACATATCCAGTCATGTGCCGATAACTACGTTAAAGTATAGCAGAAAGGTAAATTCTAATTTGCATACGAAATCAGAAGTCATCAAAAATTTGAAAAACAGCAGAATAAATTAATAATTCTTTATCACTACAATACGACTTGCCATCAAATTCTTATGCAAATGAATTTTTGATCATTCAAAATATCGAATCATTGAGTCATCTACTCTACAGTCCGATTTTGGATTCACATTTGCCTTATTTTTCATTCCCCCACATTAAAAATAAATTAAGAGATTTTTCTTCCATTCATGGTTAAGGATTTTCGACACCCAGAGAAATAGTTAACTCATTCCAAACACATATTCAAAGTATTTTTAAAGTCAGATTACACATATATGTAATCTGAATTTAAAAATACTTTGAAAATTGCTTAAAAAAACATGTTAGCATAGGTCTTTATTGGGAATATTGTGGAAACAATAAAACAAATTTTTATTATATATATTTTTTCTATTATTGTTCTATAAATTTAAATGACAAAAAACGTGAATTAAATTCAAAGAGAAATCCTAGTATTTCATTATTTGTTACTATTAATAAATATCGTTTCACCTTGATCGATGGTGCAAAGAGGTCCAACCCAAACTCCATTCAAGCATTTTATCTTGCACACCCGCTTTTGCTCTAGGGGACCAATAACTCCCAAAAACTGCACCTCCTGGACACTGGTGAAATCTTCTCCACCACCACCGGGGACACTCGTACCATTGACAACTACTTCAGGAGGTGAGCAACCTTCTCTTGTTACTGTTCCATCTGAAAGAGAAGCAAAATTTCTTATTCCACCAAACAACTAATAAAGATACTAGTCATTTAAATGTGCGATTAGAAAAAAATATTAATACATTTTGATCGATTAGAAAAAAATATTAATACATATCTACTTACAATTTTAACCATAATCTAATTTTAAAAATTATAATTTTAAATGAAGAATAACAATTGTTAAGTTGTGTTATATATAGATTCGAAAATCGAAACAAAGATAACAAACCATTCAGATTCTTGGTTGTAAGTGTAGTTCTTATTTTTTCAAACATTCAAAGAAAAATTCAAGTAAAATAACAATCTAAATAGTAAAAGCCCAGCAAAATAAAGAACAAAATAGCAATATGTGTTTTCACAGATTTTCTTTAAATATTTTTTTCAAATAAAATTAAACTTCCTGATCACTGAAAACATTTAAAGTGACTTTAAAATAGCTACGCCGAATTAAAAAAATATTATTATTACCAATAAAACTAAATTTTTTATCTTTGAATTTTAAGAATACTGCAAAATTTGCAGTACACAATCATAAAGTTATGTAAGTAGTAAACAATATAAAATTTTTTTACGACTAAATATGAAAAATAAAATTTTACCAAAAAATTGTTCAGTTAATTATAGAATTTCTTACAGAAAAAATAATAAAAGAATGTTTACTTAATTAACATTAAATCATATTATGTTTCAGAGATCAAAAATAATAATTTTAATTTTAACACATATTCAAATTTTTTCCCTCTATCATCCTTTACAAGATTTGCAAAAGTTGTTAAGTTTCAGTCTACTAACATTTTTACCATAAAATTGATAATGCTTTACAAAATTCAATATTCTATTGCATAACATACTTTTCAAAATAAACAAATTTCAATAAGGGTATTGAAACAAGTCCTTGAAAATAAACTAATTAAACAGTTCTACCAAATGTGATTATATGTATATATTACTAAGATTATCAAGCATAAAATCAGATGTCTTACTGAAACAATCTGTTCCTGAGTCAAATGTCATTGGTAGAGAGGGAGATGAGAATGAGGTAATACACAAAAGATCCATTAAACTCTTTTATAAGGAGACTGCGAACAATCACTAGACTCCAATTCCGTTTTCCACTCCAGGAAATTCTGTTTCCTACTCTGACAATTGTAGATGAAACACAATGAGTCTGCGTCCGGAATTCAAATCGGGATTTGTAGAGAGAGCAATATTTGTGAACATAAATTTACTATTTCTCTGTAATCTCTTATCAATAGAAAGTGCAACAGTTCAATAGAAAGTGCTTGAGAGATGATTTTGTTTTCGATTACTAAGTATCGAACGTTATGTCAAAATTATACTGCTTAGTTTTTGTTATTAAGTATGAAATTTTATTTCTCCACTATAAAACCATTCTGTCAACATATTTTTCAATATAATTTTTACAGCTTTATTAATATTTTAATCTTTTATAATATTTTAAATTATTTTCAGTTCTATGTAGATTATTTAAAATGACAGTAATTATTAAATTCCCACTTTAAATGAAAATAATTACTTTGAAAAAGATTATGCGAAAATGACATATACTCGCTTTATTTTAAACAAATGAAAACTTTGGAGTGAAAGAAAACATGAAAAAAAATCAAACAACATATAACTTCGTATGTAATTATTGTAACATTGTTTATCTTCAATTTTAGTAAAACGTTGGTGAAAAACCATTCAGGTTATTTTGTAATGTCTAAGAGAAATCTTTTACGAGACATTTTGGGATAGTGTTTGGTAAAATAGATGGAAACAAGGTTGTATCACAAGCTTATGCTTTTTGAAAAGTCAATATTTTTTACTGTGTTTCAATTATTCGAATTCACTTTGGTTCAATGAACTGAAGATTCTGAGTCTAGGAAACATGCTACAATATGATAACGAATGCAGAAGCAGCAAAGACCGTTTTCTGACTCTTAATCCAAAGTGTGAAAATTTTTAATCGTAGATAATTAGTCGTATCCAGAAACAAAATTCTGTTACTATGGTGTGGAGATGTCTGCCCGATGTAGGTTTTTTATAAGGCATTTCTGTGTGACCCACTGAAAAGGAGACAAAGATGTGCTCGTTCATGTTTGGTAAGGGAAAATGCTTCGCTAACTAGTTGAGCAATGAATTTCTATACTGCTCATGGACGAGTCAAAATTCACTCGGAAAAGCAGTTCAGAGACTCTATTTATCTGGAGAAAATAAGTTGCCTACTAAATCACTTCTACATACATCGCATAAATTGATGCAAGATAACGAGACGACATTATTGATCTCTACGTTCTTCGATTATGTAGCTAATATTAGTAATAGCTTTATTCTTAGTTCTATAGTGTTATTCTATAGAGTTTTGCCCGCCTTGAGAACTATCTTGATCTCTACTGCAGCTCTAAATCCAATATAGCAGACTTAATATCTTGGCCGAAAATTTGCTGCTTTCATTTATCCTCTATTGTTTTTACATTAGTTGGGTAAAGATCTTCATGTGTCTAATAATCGCTACTAATTCTAGAATTTGATCACTTAATTGGCAACATGAAATGTCAGTATTAGAACAAATAGTAGATTGACATTCGAAATCGAGTGTACATAAAATACACACAAATACGTATGTATATATATGCATATATTTCATATTATATTATATATATATATATATATAAACAATACTCTGAATTTAAGTATTTAAAAGCTTCCCTAATACAATTGTTTAGTAGCATTCATAAACTTTCTTGCACTGAAACCATTTAAGTATTTATATATCATTTCATGCGGATTTTTTTATGCAAATAAAATTACATAAGCATTCTTGTCTTTTTATTGCCGTAATATTTCTTTCTGAAAGATGGAAATTTGTTGATTATTAATATTGTGTACTTCTTATTATTAAATAGTACTACACAATAATATTTAAGCGATATTAAAGTGTGACTGCTTTCATGCCAAAGAGCGTAAAATTTCATGAATTGAGTTTCACGCTTTTTACCATTTCTGAATATTTGAACTATACTTAAATATTTTAAAGGCATAATTGTGTGTGATCTTAATTTTGATGCTTAATATTAAGGCATAAACGTGTTTCCCATTTAAAAGAAATATTCCCCTAAATGTTCTGAATGATATATATCATATTCTATTTCAATTTTTTTTTCATGGTGATTCATTTGTGAGTAGTAATAAAGAAAGCATTCCAGTTATTGTGGATTATGTGTGTAATATTATTTTCTTATCTATAAAGATATTTCAAAAATGTATAATGTATCTTCCTTTTGGGTACTTTAAAATCACTAATCTTACAAAGTACCAAAACAAATGAATGCCAAAGCCCTTTTAAATTCAACGAAACTTATAAAATTTCTAAAGAGGTCTATAAGTTATGATGAATAGTAAAAATATACAAGCAGTGAGCAATGCCCAATCATATTATATGCATTTTCATTTACACTGCGTTATTTCTTCCAGATAAATGTATATATGAGGAATTTTTTTCTCCTTTTAAATATTTTTTTGTCAATTTATTAGTACATTTGTACTTTTTGGAAGCATCGAAAGCTGCTCAAAACTTATATAATTAAGATAATTTGAATAGTATAATGCGCATGAAAATAAGAATGTTAGTTTTCTGTTTCAGGGCTATAATTTATAATTAGAAATAACCAGACTCTAACGGCCGTATTAACCAAACACGGGTTAACTTGAGTGTAGCCTAACTCGGATATAACTCAACTCTAGTATGATTCGCTGATTCTTACTCACGAAGCAGGGAAATTCCCGTGTAAAACAACTAAGGAGTTAACCGAACATGACATATAAGACGGGATCTGATTGGCTAGTAGTCTTGCACATCAATGTCAACAAACAAATAGCTTAAGTCCGCCATTGTTTACTGATTTGGCGCTAACACTCCGAAGTCGTAGGGTTATCCTAGGGATCCATATAGGGGAGTTAATCGCTGTTTTTGTCGTGGTGAATAACGTTTTATGACTTAACTCACCCTTTACCCTGAAACCTTGTTTAACTCTGGTTGGTGAATACTGCCGTAAATGATATAGTTAGTGATTCTTATTCATTAAAATAGGACTAAAATATAAGAGAGTCATGATATTTGTTAATGAAAGTCATTATGAAATATTTACTTTAAAAGGCCGTCTCTTTTTTATATATTGTTCAGAAGAATAAAAATTACAGGAAAGATGAAATTAACTTTAAATATCTTATATGATGAAAGTCTACTTAAACAGCATTATAAAAATCAAGATAAAAAGATTTCTTGAATTATTTATTAAGAAATGTCTTATCAATTCAGAAAGAAGTCTCGGTATTAGTAACGAAAAACATGTCTCAGACTTTTATACTTTCTGTTCAACATAAAAATTCCCTTTAAAATAAGTGTGTATTTTTATAAATATTATTTCATTGATGGTTATTGGATATAGCATTCGTAATTCTGGAAAGCTAAACAAACAAATTTAGTGTCGTCTTCTCACTGCTACTTTGAAAACATCTTTCTTTAAAATATCAGTGAATTTTTTTCAGTTTCTTAGTTTTCATCCGGGTATTTTCATTTAAAGAAGTAAAAAAAGATTTTTAAGTGAAAATTTCTTTGCAACTAAAAAATTCATGTTTATTTATACAGTTTTAAACGAGGAATTTTTTCCTGGAAAAATTGCATTTTTAACATATTTTTTAATGCAGTTTTTATTGATAGAGAATCTATTTTTATGATTTTATTCTTAATGAATTTCCTATGATTTTAGACGCAAACTTTTATTAGAAATTTTAAAAATAGTTTCATAACAACATGTTCCAATTTCAAGCTATGCGAAGCAGGTTCTATAAATATAGGATTTCTTATATTGATTGTAATATATAAAATTCATTTCCAGGAGCTCAATGATTTTTTTTTTGAATGTTTTTCGATTTCATTTTTTATTGTACTCAAATGCTCAGTTATATTTTGCTTATAAAATGCAGAATGTTTTTTTCCAATAGTTTAACGCATTTTCTTATTTAATCAACATATGTAACAAAATGCAACATGATAGGAGATTATCATTCTTTTTCATAAAAGATCTAACATACATGCTTTATTTTTTATAAAATAATTGCAGAATCAACATTTTTTGTTTCATTAGAAATTTATAATTTTTTATTAGAAATAATTAATGTTTATATATATCAAAATTTATTTGTAATATTATATCAATGATGAATATTGCAGATTTTTCTACATATGTTATAGTAATGTATTAAAGTCTAATATTTAACAAAAAATTATGATTTTCTTTCTTTTTTGAGAAGCTACATGAGAATATTCTCAGAATTAAGTTACAAAGCATTTTAAAATTCACATAATTTGAACTCTCTCGAGAAGATTTGTGTCACTGCTATATTTTTTATGAAATGATTTTCGTTTGGTGAACAATGTTTTATTTATGTTTTATTAAAATTTCCATATTGCTGTACGCATACGTTACGTTAGTTAGTTAAATATCTACCAACATAATAAATCATATCCTATGACTCGAATCAAGATTGGGTTATTATGTCCCAGTAAGAAGTGGACACACACACACACACACACACACACACATGTTTGAAATTAATGGTAGGGTTTAAAATTATGTAGTTCAGATATTTTTGTTTTGAATTTCAACAATAGATCTATTTGAAGATTTTTTCAGATTTTTCATTATAAAAAGAAACAAAGAATATTTCAATAGATATTTATTTAAGTATCTTAATGTCAATAATTAATTTAATTTCTGTTAATTGTCAGTGCTTATAGCTGAAATTCATAAAAATAAAATTTAGAAAAAAGTATATTTGATAAGTTAGCTTTGGCTATGAATTAATTTAGGGAATATTGATACAAATTATTTTAGGATAAATTATATTTTTATTTATTTATGTTACTTTTGATAATTCAGAAAATTCTTCACTATCCTTTTATTTTTCTACAAAATTTTCTTTATTCGTTGCATTAAAATTCATAATGTAATTAAAGCAAATTATTTTATTTGCTTTTATTTATTTTAACTATTATTTCTATTTCTCTTTATTGTATAAATCTGTTTAAATATAAATATTGTGCAACAAATTTGAAACCTAAAAATCAATTCTTACTTTTCCTTTTAAATTTTATTTTAAGCCATTTACATAAACATTTTTATAAAAAATATTACCCTATAGAATCTTGAAAGTAAATTTATCTTTATTTCTTTAAGCAAAAATGCATTAAAATTCTAATTTAATTTACTTCTATTTTACTAAAATATCCATGCGTTAGATAGGAATTAACTCCGGTCTTGTGCATAGACAAGAGCAGACAGGACAGTTGTCAGGAGTTAATTCTTGTTTTATAAATGGATATTGTAAGTGTTTCGAAATTTACAATGAATTATATTTCTTTGCAACTAAAATAACCACATAAACTTTTTATATCTGCTCAAAAAGAATTACTACATTGTAACTGGCAAGTTTTATAAACTTATAAGAGATATAGTTTCACACAAACTGCAGTACAGAGTTGTTAAGTCTTTTCCTGTTTTCTTATTGCTAAAACACACTCATGGAAAGTTTTAAAAGATCATTTGATTTCTTCATGTTTGTCGTATTTTTTGGAATACTCTAAGCCATCTGGAGTTTTCCGCTGGGCTACAACTAAAAGAAAATTCCAGAAGGTTATTTAACACTCAAAAATATAATCATCCTTTGCTTTTTTTTCCAAGATTTTAAATTGCATCATGGATGTACCCCCCCCCTTCTATATATAAATATTAATTTCTTGTCTTTGTGGGACATATCATAAAAGACACTTAACAAACAAAGCAAAGAAAATTACCTGTTTTTTCCCCAAATTCAATTAATGTTTCCTCGAAAAACTCTTTTTAATTTTAATTCCTTTATAAGACGATAAACAAAACAAAAGCAGTTTTAGCCCTTTTTTCATAATGGTTAATAATATTATAATTTTCCATGTTTCCATATCAATTAAAATCCTTGATTTTGTCCTAGATTAAAGATTTTTATAAAGTCACGTTTAACAAGATGATACACTATTGCATATTAACCACCATGCCTGTTTTCTGATACAGGCATGGTGGTTCGGCTGATTTACTGATAACGTACTACGGGTTCCACTAAATGCATATTAATCATCATTTGAAACATTTAATGGTTTTGTCAAGATAATGAATGATATATTACTACTCTACTATCCCTTAATCTCGCTAAAAAGGTTTATTTTTTTAAAAAATCAATTTGGACTTTTTATACTTTTACAACACCTTTAGCTTCTAAGATTAATTTTATACGAGATAAATAATGCGGACATTTCAAGTTCTATACTTCTAAATTTATTAAAAATTTAATTAACTACTTTTTTCAGTAGTACACGTATTAAATAAACAGCAAGCTATTGCTGCGTTTTTTAAAAGTTGTAATTTTAATTAGTATTTAAAAAATACTTTCTTTTCGGTAAAGCATTTATACGAGTTAATTTAATGTGCATGGCATACTATTAAAACATTATTAATTAAGCACCAGTTACAGTGAGCACTGTAATACTAATATTGTAATCACATGCCTGGTAAGGATTTCTCTAAAACCAGATTTGTATTTTTGGCAAATTAAATCAATTTTTTATCGGGAGTATTCACGTGTAGCAAGAAAAAGACAAACAATTGTCATATATCTATTCTATGAAAAGATTATGTATAGGAATTCATTTATTTCAAATGCCTACACAACTGGTTATAACGTCATTAAGTTCGTCTTTTTGCACAAGAGATGTAAATGAAGGCATCTTATATAGTAAAATACCTAGTGACAGTGCCATTGTAACTAAAATGTGAGTGAACTTTGGTTATTTAGAAGCAGCTACACAACAAAGTCTTACATGCTTCATTTACATGATCTAGAGAAAGGTTTCACATGAAGAACTATATCACACAATTGTGAACTTTATTACACCAGCCACTGTAAGCGAAAATTTAAGATCTTCAGCCTTGTCCGTAAAGAATTCACTACGTATTAGTTGCGAGAACAATGCCATTCACAACCAGAAAATTGCATCAATATCGAATATGAAAACATTCCATTTATGCCACATTCTTAACGGAAACAAAGATTGAATGTTGGATCTTCATTTTCCCGAAAAGCGCTTCTCTACTTCTAGGCAGTAAGGAGCCTCTTTGCAATTAAGTTGAAATATTTTTCGTTATAAATAACAGACATGCGATAGAAATATGATTTCCTGTATCTATTTGAATGTCTTTCTTTCCTATAAAAATTTTATCTTCTATATAGAATACTCGTAATTTTATGTTTACAATAGTAAGCCACATGAAGTATCAACTGTATCTGTCTAAATAACTCCATTATTAAGTTTTGATGAAATTATCTGTGTTTAAAACAATTACATTCATATACTTAATTCCAATTTAACTTAATGTTAAATGACAAAAATTAAAAAGTTTTATAACTTTAGAGAAAACATAATTATATTTTAAATGTAACTGACTTAAAACATATAAGTTGCAGTAAAACTTCAAACTGATTCTTAATACTTTAAGGCATGATATAGTAGGAATTTTAAAGTTCTTACAATAAATTCGATTCAACAATCAATGCCAGTTTTAAGCAGATTATTTAATTATACATTTTGAAAATTAATTCTTTAAGTGTTAAGTGCATGAAAAATAATACAGTAAGCAATTTTTAATTAACGTATGCATTCAACTGAAAAATGCAGCCTTAAAACTGCAACTTCAATGTTTTTTTTTAAATTTTTAAATATTAAAGGGTAATATATTGTAAAGCAAGAGTTAAATATAATTATTTTGAAGTTGCTATCATGTCATAATTTTATGCTTCTTCAAAAAAGTTTAGCTTCCATGATTTTTATTCACTCGAGATCATCGCCATTAATTATATTTCTACAAACTGTCCCAAATATATAGCCATAAATTTTGACAGTTACTATAATCAAAGTATCGGTAGTGAGTTAATCACCCATATCAAGAAACATTCATGCGATTAATGTTTATTTTAAAATAATTTTAATTGAAAAATCAGTTAATGTGATTTTGCGTTGATGAGATGTATACTTTCAAATGAAGGAAGTTACGATGAGAAATGTGTATTTATCTTCTTTTTTCTGAAATTCATAGCAGGATGTTTTGAATAAAAAATATGATTATCTTAATTTTAATAACAAAGGCACAATTGGTCTCAACTAACTTTAAATATTTCTTAGGGCCACTAAATTATATTTAGATAACTGAATAAATCAATATTTGAAAATAATTTATTTCTAAATAAATAATAATACTATTTTTATTTCTTGATATCAAATGATAGACATATATGAAAAAAAACATTAACTTTCAAAAATATTAAAATTTAAATAAAACATTTTTTAGAAAAATTATTAGAAAAATGCCATTGATTAAAAGTATTTTTGTGGTAAAATTCCTTTAAATTTATCAGAAATAATGAGTCAAAGTGCATTATACAAAATTCTCAACACTTTAACATATTCTGTTTTAAATTCATATCAAAATGATAAGATGCTAATAGGTCACAGAACACGGATATAGAAATATCAGTTTCTGTTATACAAATAGTCTACTACTATATTTCTAAGAAGCTAATGGTTCCGCATTTCAAACTGCATGGTAAGTGAATTTGCATGAAAATCCGCTTATGCTTCCAAAGGTACATCATTAGGTATCAAATGCATGTATGTTTCGAGAAACCAAGAAAATGGTACATCACTTTTCGAATGCTTATGTGGCAGTGAATAAAATCCAGTTCATTATTTTGAGCATCGATTTTTAACTGAGGAAAATTCCTAGAAGATTTACAAATAAAATTTGAATAAAGCTTACATAAAACTTGAAACTTTAAAAAGTATTAGTAATATTTATAATTGTAAAATGAAAGATTTGGAGTAATGTAAACAAACAATGGGATTTTAATTTAAGAAATTAACTTTTATCAATAATAAATACAGCCTCATTAACTCTTAAATAAATTATACTTCACTTAAGTAAATCATAAATTGCCCATGATGTAGTAAAATTTAAGTATATTTTAGATTTGAATATATATAGAGACAATAGATGGTATATCTATAAATTGAATTCTATGGAATGATAGCACCCATTATGCCAAGACCAACAGTGCCCATTTTTGCTCCTCTTAACCAAGGACTGTGGGATGCGAAGAAAATACCTCGGTTAAATGCTCAGCCTAACGCTAACCCCCCAGTGTGTAGTTCCCAGGCACTGATTCTTGATACTTAATTTTAAAGACCCACTGAAGATATGAAAATCTAAATGTTTCTTTCCCAGCCTGAGGATTGAATCTCTGTTCTATGTCTTGGAAACGCGAACGTAAGCAAAACGTGAGAGGTACACATACGCAGTTTAAGTCTACTTTAAAAAAAGGCAAGGACGGAATTAAAGATATTCTTTGCAAATATAAGTGTGTTTTTTGGGTAGAAGAAATCATAAAGCTGGAGGACTTCATACATGGAAAAATGATCGGAAAGCTGGAGGTGGGGCAAAATTTGACCGGTGTAACTAATATTTGGTATCAACAAGACTCATTTCGCACGCTTCCCAACCAGTAGCAAAAGTACTTGAAAGGTTGAATATAAACACCCAAGGACAGTTTGTAATCGATATATCATCCTGCAAACAAAAGAGCACGAAACTACACAGAAAGTGCCTTTGATCAATAGGTGTGTACAGCAACCTGATGATAAGTGTGATGATTTATTTTGCCCAAAAGCCTTTATGAAGGAGACCATCACTTATAGTGATGCAAGGTGTACAAAACGATGACGAAATTATGTTATCTGTACTCATGAGAGTAGTGTCTCAGCTACACAAGGCATTCTCAACACCAGTTGATTTTAAGATTGGTCGGGACATGGTCTTATCTCAGTAATATCACGAAAAGAGATACGATAGTCCTGGAGTTGTCGTCTCGGACAGCATTATGCTGAGCTCCCCGTTTTCAACAAAGGTTCAGTAACCTACTCGTGCAGTGAGTGTAAGGCTGCTGAGTATAAAAAACAGATCTTGTGACGGGGTTTCTTAATACGTAGAGTGTCCGCTGAGTACGAAAACCCCATCACAGGAGGATTACGTCCGGGTAATCTCTTCTTCCCTGCATTATGAAGTGCTTTCCTCAATAAGATGAGGTATCCTAGTTGCTCAAGATGGGAGGTCTGCCATTATGTATGTGTTTGTCTTGTGTGAACACTGTAATCCTTAAGAAGATGAGATCTGCCTAGCTGGTTCTGTATGATACAGAAGTCTTTGATCACAAGGAATTTTTAGCCATTATCAACGTCTATAATATTAGTTATAACGTATCCATGTTAGTCACCATCGGTTTTATTTTTTATGGCTATTTAATAACCTCGTTAAGTTTGTTTTGCGCAGTTTTATTAGGTACTAATAAATTGCTCCACGCCAAGAGAATTTTATTCACATTGTAAATTAGTTTCGCAAATAAAGATTAGAGGTGTATTGATTTTGCTTTTGAATTTATGAATTTATTAAAAATTGTATTTTCGATTTTGTTTATGTGAATAACTGTATTCTTTGTTTAAAACTATTTTAAAAGAATAAATATTTCAAAAAGTAAACAATTAAAAAGTTAAATGAAGTTCAGTTTCGTTCGCGATTATGTAAAATAACGTAATAATCCTCTAAATACTAATTATATTAGGTAATAAATATTGTTATAAATAATAACATTTTGTATTAAATATGAACTATTTATTACCTAATAATTTTTAATTATAAATAACATACAATTTAGATGTGTAATAATCATAGATAATAATTATATTAAGAAATAAATATTGTTATAAAAAGCAAATTATAAACATATTTGATCACTTGACATTATTAATTGTTAAAAAAAAATTCTTATAAAATAAAGCAGTGTATTAATTTTTTATTGTTTTTACTATATATTAGGTACCTTCACATTTTCCTCATTTTTTTGCTCCTCGAATTATTTTTTTCCCTCTTTCTATTCAAGGATAACTCCCGAAGTCTTCTTTAATAGAAGTAAAGAAATAATAATTTCTCTTTGAGCTTACTTAAGCTTCAAACTCAATTATCGTTTGAATAGGATTTTCTGCATTGTGAATTTGAAAGGGAAATTACCGTGGCTACACACTCAAAAGGCATTGTTCAATAAAAAAGAATTTGTCATTGAAAGAAAAGGAAAATATTTCGGAGAAAAAGTCGTATGTTTTCAAAGTGTGGTATTAAATTTAAATATAAGCAAAAATATATTTATATTGAAACCAAAATAAATACTTCTTACCACAATGGAAGATATTATTATAAAATATTGAATAAATTAAAATTATATTTATGTTTTTGACAAATCTAATATTTTTGACAATATAATTAAACAATATGCAATAAAACTTATACTTTAGATATTTTATCTGTCTTATTGAGCTTTAAAAACTACTCATTCTTTAAATACAAATTTTAATTAATCATTTGTGTAAGCGTTAGAATTTCCATCAATTCTTTACTCAAATGTTTTTAAATTAATGTGTTTATCATGATAAATCACGAAATAAAATATCCTTCTTTCTTTTTTATCTTGTAATACATACGAGATAACAAATATTTAAAAGAATTTGCTTTTTCTTTATCGAAGACAAAGTTTGATTCTGGTTAATTTTAATATTTAAATGACGGAAGTATATTTGTGAATTTTTTTAAAAAATAATTTCCTTTTGAGTTTCTGATGAGAAGTTTGAGGACAAAATAGAAACTTCCTTAAAGATTATTTACATTTAAGCGCCCTGTCCCTATTTTCATCAGAGTATTTATCAACAGCTATTGGCAAATAAAAGTTTTGAAACACATGAGAAATTAATATATGTGAATATAAAATATAGCAATTGTACCGTGAGAAATTTTTTTATTTCTAATGGTGGACACTCTTGAGCAAGTAAGTACATTAGCCGCAACAAGGCCGGACACTGTTACTCATTTTATCGTTACCCGGTGGGCACTGTAAACCAAGTCACGGAAGGACGAGTAGCATCGCCCACGCCACACCCTCACAATTTCGTTTATAGGGCGGGTGACATTCATCCATCATCTGATGAAAGGACAAGAAAAACAGAGAGATAAAGAAAAAATTCATCCCTGCCCAAGCCGGGATTCGAACCCAGGTCCTCTCCATCCGTAGTCAGTCACGCTAACCACTAGACAGGTTGAACGGATAACAAGAAAATTTCCACTCAATAAATTTCTAAAATAAAATAAATAACTTTTTGTATTTTTAAATAACTGTTTCACAAAAATTTAAAAGCATAATTATTTTTATTGAAATAGTTTACTTGATAATTCATAATAATTAGCTTATTGATAATTTATTGGAATGCATCGAAGTTTATAAATATTTTTCTTGATCAGTAATATTTATTAGTTTTAATTACTTTAATTTTTAATTTACTACACAATTTTTGATAAATTTTAACTAGACGGTTGCAACATTTTCTTACAAATCAATTCTGGAAAAGTTCAAATAATTTAGTAATATTTTGGTCACTTCCTTTTCTATAAGAAAAACTAGAGCATCATGTATTTATGGCAACCAGATATATTCAGAGAATAATGTCTTATTTTTACATGATAAGCGACATAAAGGCGGGTGTATCACAAAATGCTATTTCAAGTGGAAATATATGACACATACAACAGTGAATAATATCGTCTTGCCACTTGACGAGGAGTATTACTGTCATAGACAGAATTCAGCAGTCTTTTGGCACATATGTCTTCGAAGATTGTGACTATGACATACCGATTTAAATTTTAGAATCGGGTGTCTGCATTTACATTTTACCATAAAGATACCGGTGGAACTTTTTACTAGTTCATGATGTCATTCAAATTTATTTCTTTTCTTCTATTTCTTAACATAAAATGACACTTCCAATAAAATTACATATGTTGAGTTTTAAAAAAATGTGAAATTCGTTAATAGTTGTATATTGAATCAAAATATCGATATTTATTAAATATAGTTCACTGATTACTATTATATATTATTATATATAGTTCATTATCATTGATTACATAAAATAATTATAAATTATCAAATGCATATTTTATGAATTAAATAAATATTTTGTTAAATGAAAAGTGAAAAGATTGTTCCATATAATAAATTATAATCTTTATTAGAAAATTGTTTCTCTTTTAAAAATCAAGTCCTTCATTTGTCTATCTCTTCTTATTCTCTATTTAAAAATAGCATTTATTTCAAAACATTTATTTCAAACATTATAGCAGCTATTTCAAAACATGAACTACATGTCCATTTTAAAATAAGCATGCTTAGTTAGTAATCATTCGTTCAGGAAAAAAGGTATAGACAATTTTTAAAATTTTATATATTTTAATACTGAAATTTTATATGGTTGTACTAACTGAATTTACAGCTTCAAGAATTTGAGATCTTATAAATAAGATGTTTTTTATAAATTTAAAAATATTTTTTATATGTCTTTTGTATTTTAAATTTATGTATGTTAATTTACGATGTAAGTAATGTGTTAATTTCCGATGTACGATGTAAGTGTAATCCATAAAATCATGTGTAATTTATTTTAATCGCTTGTAAACACACAAGGATTTTTTTATCACTAGCAACATTTTTTTGAATAATTTTCAAATAATTTTAGACTGAAAATCATAACTCCTAATGGATATTTGCATAATAACTATTGTTGAAGAGAATGTAAACTACACTTTAATTGACATTATTGCCAAATTAATGTGACAATTTTAACTACTTATTAGAAAATTTATTTCTTCCTTAGCCCTAACTTTTTTCTCAAATTCAGCTGATTTTATATATATTACCAAATTAATATAATATTTTCTAGATATAAGAAAACATAGAGTTTTCCCTTTACTTTAAATAACGTAATTGTGTACAATGTTTACTGCATTTTCATTTGTTATAGTAACTGACATGACCATATTTAGAATAATTTTATAATTATTGATCATATTATATAATAAAAGAGGTATTTATTAGATATTTTACTCTAATTAATATAATACATTAAACTGTAAGTAATTACTTTACGTGGTAACATTTCCAAAAAATTACAATGATTTGAATCATTAATTTACTCAAATAACTCTTTAGACATTAATTGATAAAAATCTTGATTAATGATATTTTTTCATTTGCGAAAAATTTCCTCTAAAAGAGCAGTGTATAAATTCTATTATCTATTTCGTATGAATATTACATGTCAAAAATGTTTATCTGTTCAAGAATATATTCCGTTAGTGCTTGAAAATATGTATAAATGAACAATTTTATGGCCGCTTTCTCCTGAATTTATAAATTTATATGATGTAAAAGTTATCACAATTTCAAAAACAGTTTTAACTAGCAGGCAGTCATGTATACTGGTGGTAAACTAAGAACCAAATTGTAAATAATGACGTATATTCTTTATATAAGTTTAAAAATACTAGGCTTCCTTAAAGTAAATTGGCAAAATTGAAAGAAATGTCATAGATTGGAAAATTAATTTTGAAATTAATTTTTAAATACAGCTAAATGTTGGAATGTTAGCCTTAACTTTGTTTTTATAATTAAAAAAAATCAATGAATTAATTTTTCAATTATCAATGTGGGGAAAATATCCAGCACATTGAGAATTGAATGAGATTTTCTTAATTTAGCACAGAAATATATATTGCAAATAATTATATTCTATAAAGTAAATAAAATTAGAGGAATATACATCTACGAAAATACGTTTTCAAGAAGAGAATGGCAAATAAATATAGCATTTGCCTTCATTAACATAAACGCTTAAATAGCTAAGGAATATTTGTGTTGCAAAAATGTAATTAAAAACAATAAACATGGAAATGACGTTAAATTTTAGATAGACATTAAAAACAAAATCTTTAGAATATTAGAAGCATAGAAATAACGTCTAAATTTGTTTTTATTTTTATTGCTTTTTGTTTGAAATCTTGTAAGCAATAAAAATATACCTTTATAAATATATAAAGTTTAATTTACCTTTATAAATTTATATTTATAAAATTTCCAATATTATACAAACAAAATATAGTAAAACTGAAAATAAATTAAAGCATACTGCAATAATGCGATTGTGGATAATGATGCACAGTCATTCAACGTTTACAGAAATAAAACACTAACAACTTCTGTTCGGGTAGATTCTTCTATAGAGAATATTTTCTCTTTCGACATTGTAATTGTGTACGTCATTCTGGAAGAACTTTTCCTCCATTGTATCGAATAAAATGTAAATAAATAACGTATGGTACTGGCGTAACATTTCAAAAGAAGTTTTACGTCGTTATAAAATTGTTATGCCTGCTAGAAAAGCTTGGATTCATTCCCTATCTCCATAGGATAACAAGATACGAAATACTCATAACAACAATACAATGTTTGAGAGCATTATTTTGATTGGAGAGAAAAACTTTTCATTTCATGAAGCCTATAATTTAACGAAATCAATTTCCAGAGCTTTCTCAATAGGATTTCTGCATTTTACCATAAAAGTGTTACGTAAAATATACTAAACATATGACATCTGATAATGAAATTTATTCTCAATTTTTAATATTTTAGAAAGTATGTTTATTTTTCAAGTAAATAACATTCTTATTTATGTTAATTATGAGCCTTATGAACAAAATAAAGAATGATATAATGATAAACTGCTAAAAGAAGCAGTTAAGAATGTTACTTGCGAATAATTTGCGGAACAATTAGCATGTACTGTGGTATATATTATTAAAAAATGGAATACATAAGGCATGGTAAATCCAATTTTGGAATAAATAAGCTGTTTTCTAAAGTAAATTGTGTTCACTAAGTTGAAATAAAAACAATTTAGGGATTATTCCTAATAGAATTTTATATGAATTCTTATTTTAAAATATGATGTGTGATTCCAATAAATAGACGAAATTGAGTTTATACATTCGAACCATACATTCCAAATTGATTCCTAATGTTTGAAAAATGTTTTTCTTTTCAAATATGTCATGAAAAAATTATTATGCGAGTTATTTCTAAGCATTTACGTTCGGTGAACTTCAATTATATGTAAATACGAATTCCTTTCCCAGAACTACCTTCAATTCCCTTTTAGTAGATAAAACCACACGAAAGATTTTTTTATAAAACTCCATTAATATAAATGAAGCCTAGCAGATTTAAAGAAATTATTTCTTCACTAATGTTTAGTTACTAACTAAATTGTATTACTTATTTTTTATATATTCGTAATAATATTTTTTCTAGTATAAAATATTTTCTAAATTATTATTTTATTTTAGATGAGAAACATACCTTTATATCATGAGATCTGTCTATCTTTCTATCTGTCTGTCTGTATATATGTATGTATGTATGTATGTGCGTACGTACGTACGTACTCATAAGTTCTTATTCAAAATTCAAAAAATTATTAGTCACACATGTGTGCATTAATGTCATATTATTAGCATTTTAGTGTGTTTTTATTCTTAAAAGTAATGTATTAGGCAATGAAGCCATTTTTACATTTACATACACTTTACTTTTTTACATATACTTTTATTCCATTTATATTATATATTCCATTTACGCATACATATAAGAATAATGTAATTTTTATATAAGTAAAACTGCATAAGTAGTTTGCGTTTTATAAAATACAGTTAATATAAATTAAATTTTAGCAGACTTCATAGAACAATTTCCAGAAATAACTGTTCAAAAAGAGTTTAAGTTCTATCGTAGACTTATTATGTAATATTGTGTTTATAAAAATATTTTCTAAATTTTCCTTTTCAGAATATAAACCTTTCTTTGTAGCACGAAATATTTTAAGCATGTTCCATAAACATTCATTATTCAAAATATGAAAGGCGAGTATTCAAAAATGCATATGTGTGTAAATTATTTCTTGTTTTTCGTGATTTTAAACACATTACGAGAAGTTACTGATCTATTGAAATATTTTTCATCTATTGGCAATAAACTCTTTCAGGAGACTGAAAAATATAATTAATTTTAATTTAAATAAAAATTCTTGCTTTTTTTAACGAATATATAAAAATACCATCTATATTAAAAATATTATCTTATTTTTTCATGCTAATTAATAAATATGCCATGCGTTTTAGTGTATTTTATCAATGAACAATCAAGTATATACCCGTTAAGAAAAATTAATTCTTTAGAATGCTACTCCAAGGGATCAATATTTTTTTTTAATTGTAATTTCCCTATTTGCGAATACTTTTTATGAAAGCTTAATAGCAAGAAAATATTTAGAAGAATATTTTTTTAATTGGTTTAATTCTTCTCTCTTTTCTCTTTAAACTTTATTTTCTTTAGTTTTTTATAGTTTTGATGGTTGGTTTGTGTTAAATTAAAAAATTATGTAAAAGCTCTCATCAAAATGTTATATTAAAACAAAGCTAATTTTTCGATTAATCGCCAATTTTTTTCTGATTATTGGGGCAAAAGTGTTTTTGTAAAAACTTGTATATAAAAATATATATTCTAGAAAGTCAAGCCCTTCATATTCTGAGGATTTGTGTGGATAAAAATATAAATTTTAGCCACACATACTTTTTATCGATATTTATTAATTTATTATTGCTCAACATTGTTTTCCAACAAGAAATCAGATACTATTTTTGAAACAAACTAAAACTGCAATGAATGATATAATAAACGCATGAAAATTGCATTTAGATACAAAATTTTAAGTTGGAATTCATTTCATCTGCTTTGCTATCCATTTCATCCAGCATTGGGAAAAGCATTAAGTTGTTAGCTATCGTGGGTAAAATAGCACTTATACAAAATATGAAAAATAATAAAAACCAATATTTTAAAAAATATAAATATAAGCAAGAATATAAAAATATTGTGTCATACATAACATTTTATACATATTATGTCATACATGTTATTTCTCTACAGCCAGTGGTATGCATAAATGACAATTTTAAAATGGAAGAAAGATCCCCACATCAACCCTGGTTTACAAGCTATCAGAGTTCTAAATCGTGTTAAATAATATAAAATAATTAATAATAATGCGCCATGGAATAAGTGACTTTAAAACAAATTCAAAACTTTATTTATTAACTGGTATACGAATAATAAAAAATTGAATGGTATTACTTCTACCAGTATCATGGCATCATACTGGTAGAGTCCCAGCAGGGTTTCTGGTGAGAAACTGTTAGAAAGAAACTTTAGTTTAAGACGATTAATAGAATAGTAAAGACCTAATTTATGTCTAGGGCACTCTAAAACCTACTAAAAGCATTGTAAAATTACTAAAATCCTTATTTTGTAATATTAATTTAGAGAAATTTTTAACTTACTTTTGTTAAGATACTTATACCTTGCAATATTTATTAGTCAAACACTTACATTGCGGCCAACATTTTCATTTCATTGAACTTTCGTTTCCACAAACTTTTAATTTATTTCAACGGAAATCTTACCATTAATGTGTTGGATGACGGATGTTTGATGACTGTGTGGTTTAATGTTCTTTTTTTACTCTGAAATCGAGTTGTTCGGGAAGTAATTTAGCTTATTAATGCAAATGAAACACGATTTTCTTATAGCAAATAAATATTTTATTGAATTATATATTGTGCCTTCTGATCCAATATCTTTTGCTATCTTTCTAGCAATAAAATAAATATAAGCTCATAAAATGGGTTTTTTTTTTTTTTTTTTTTTTTTTTTTTTTTTTTTTTTTTTTTTGCTGAAAAACTGACAACGGTGATTTTTAACCTTTTCTTTTGAAATAAAGATTTTACCACCCAAAACCATTCTACAGAGACAATAAATATTAATTGGAAGGTAGCAGATCAGGAATATATGGTGGGTGTGATACTATACCTATTCCAAGCTGTAGAAGCTTTTAGCGAGTTAAAAAATGTATATGGGATTTTGCCTTATATTCGGAAAATGTTGAACTTTAAGATGAAATAAAAGGCTTTCAAATGATCATAGCTGGTCAAACTCAATAAATACAATGTCTGAGCAACGTTACAACTTTTTATTGGCCTTTTTCTTCAATTAATACTTTTATTGTGTCTTAATCTGTTTCAAATGGTCTTCCAGAGTGATATGCAACTTGCACAACGAAATTGCTGGTTGTATACTTTGTAAACCAATTTTTACACTGCCATTATATCAATTCACGTTTTCTTTATAAATCAGATATTTATTTTTGAAGCATTTTTACTTCTTCCATAGTAAAAAATAAAATATGATAAAATGCTGCTTTTCTCTTTTCATACTTGATTGCACTTTAATCAAAATTCACTGCATGGAATCAATCATACTTTTTTTACAAGCAATCTATGCTAGATCAGCTGTCGAAGCATATTATAATTCAGCTTAAATGTATAGTTAACTGAGTAAAAAATTACAATTTCAAAAATCCACTGTTGGGAAAAACAAAATTACTTTCTTAAAAACTTAATAGTTTCACTTTTTGTATAAATAATTCAAGGTCAGTCTTTTTAATATTTCAAAATGTTTTTAAGTGGTATTGCTGATATAGTATACTTGCACTAAGGACTAAAAAAATAAAAGAAAAATTAAACTTCTTCACATGCTATTTGGTGAAGAAAGTGATCTGTTTAATTGCTCTCGCCAAAGAAACTTTTATGGTTCGGATTTAAAAAAATGATCTTATATATAATTTCCAAACCTAAATTACACGACTTTACAACTGTTTTTTAATCGAACTTATTTTGAAAACAGATATTAGTGGTATTCAACCAGAATTGGCTGAAAGGATAACTTCACAGTTTTTTTTTTTTATTATTTTCCTAACGAGACACATAAGGGTCTCTCGTTAAGAAAATAAAAAAAAATTGTGAAATAACTAATGAATACAATAAAGAGATTCCATGGCTAAAATAAAGAGATTCTTGGCTGGAGGAGGGAAGCTTCCAGTCTATTTATATATGTGTCCCTTGATAACAATGCACATATATAAAGTGAATGATAGTTATATTTCCTATACTAATTCTTTTTATATAAGATTTTCATTTGATTTTAATAATAATTATTTAGTATGTAACTATACTGAGGAGGGAGAAAAATGAATAAGTCAAATTGTGGATTTTGAAATTTAAAACATTTACTACTTCATTTATTTTGTTACATATTCAGAAACTTATTTTCACATGAGGAGCGTTAATTAATACGTTGTTATTTGTTAAATATGATTGCAATATCCATTGTTATTCATCTTTAGATTAAAGTGGGTGAACAAATTAATACATGGCACATTAAATCACCAAAGAATTAAAGAATCAGTATTTTTAATTATTCGAGAAACCACGGACCAAATAAGGCAAATAATTTAATGTTCTATATCTACATTTTTCATGAAAGTTTTTCCGGATTAATATCTGAAAGTTTTCTGGGTTTCTTTCCATGAAACTTACTATAGCCTACTATGTATAAAAAATCCTCTTCTATAAGGCAATTATATATTGGATATTAAAATGTGTTACAACAGTCTTAGACCCACAGCTTGTACTTATGGCTATGTGTTTATGGGTTTAACTTGATGATATGGCTCCATTCATTATTTTATTCAAAGAATTAATGATTCTCCCTAGACTAAAACAATCTTTTAAGGTATCACCATTTTAGTAGAATTTAAAAACAAAACTAAAATTAGGTAAGAAAATTCTATAAAGTTGTTGAAAGTTAAGAATTAAAATTCTTGTATATGACAACAAATAACTAAGAATAAATCCTATAACGAAATTCATCCAAATCTTATCCGCTGTTTCAAATGTAGAGAAATAATCATAAATTTGCATTTGGAGATTTCTTCTCTAAAATTCTGATAACATGAATTTTCACCCAATTTTTTGTAAGAGCAAAAAGATATCTCACTACAAAAAAATATATAATTCTGAATTAGAATTACTATCTGTGGTCAATGGTCTTAAATTCTTCCACGTGTATTTTCTCTGAGTTATTTTGAACAGTTATCGCTTGTATGAAATTCAGAAGACTTGGGATCAAGTGCAGAAATCAAAACATGGGGATCTAGAATTACAAGACTTTGATTATGTTATATCTAAATGGTCTGAAAAATACCGGGTTCAAAACAAATCCCGTTTTGGCTTGTGTTGAAGTAAATATAATTTTTATTAAGATTGACAAACCGTTCCAGTAGTTTGTCCTTGGTTTTATATTTGGACAGATTAAGGCAGACCAGAACATGTCTGTCCTTATCTGTTTGATTCAGCTCATATAGCAGCTAGTGATTGAATTTGTACGACACATTTGTGAGGCGCATAGCTCAAGTAATGGATAAAGAGCTAATGTCTAACTTCTTAGACATATCTCGAGTGGTTGAAAACTAATATTCTTCCATAAGTTTTCAAAGACAGGCCTCATCAACATCAGTAGGTATGCCAAAGCACTTCGCTTTTTAAATATCATAGTTCTTGTTCCCGAACTTTCGATACCAAATCACCACTGTGTCACATGATACAACAATCACACCTAATGCTGTGCACACCATTAGGTGACATTCTGTATTTGATGTTTTGATACAGAACAAGAGGTAAAGGATGATTCTAATTTGTGCGTTATATTTTCTTTCCCAACACTTTGTACTTAATCATAATGATATGTTCTAAAAGATCTTACAATAAAATGATAATAGCAGTAGCGGAAGACTTTCGTAACATTCTGACACAAAGTTTTGTTATTGCGTCGTTATTATTGCAACTGTATTTCTTAAAGATAATATAAAAAGACGCAACATTGGGAAAAACTGATGAAACAAATGTTACATTAAATGGATATTTTATTTAAACACAGTTGTCTGATTTCTGTTTTTATGAGAATTTAAATATTTAACTCTCGTTATTAAGTATTTAAAATATATTAAAATGCTACCGTAATAAATTAAAAATATTTTCTGTTTCGTTACTAACTGTAGTAAAGTGTAGACTTATAAATTATATTTATCAGAATACACTTCCTTGTCTTTCGGAAGAAATTCTGTTATGGAATATAAAATAGTTAATATTGTGCTCAATAAATATCTTGAAATTATTTCTCGAATGCATTCAAAATCTTGCAGTATAAACCCCTGATTATTCCATTAGTTTGTATAATTTTCTGAACTTAGAATATAAATGATTACAAATTTTTGTGTAGTTTAAAATTGCATAACGTTTGAAGTTAAAATTTTTTTCTTATTGACTATTTTTGATGACAAATCTTGTGGTTTAAGAAATGAGAACTATTTTAGGCAACGTGATCTCAGCACAACTATTCACACTGCTCATAACTCTCAAAAAATAAAAACAGAACTTAAATATATGTTTTATAAGGATATCCATGCGATTATATGGGTACAGTTTATGTCTTTGATATTGCACTTTGAAATATTGTTACTTAATTATTTACTTTGTTTTTCTTAACCATTACTTATAAATTTCTTTTATGTTTTTTTACATATTGACAATATTTCAAATGTAACATGAGAAAAATACTATGATTATGAAAAATACTGGAATCCGAATTGAGTTTATTATATTTAAAATGTATAGTAAGTTCTAAGTATCTATCAAAAATTTATAAATTTAGACAGGTTTTAATTCAACACTTTATACTATGTTGATTTTATTTTATACATTCTAAGGAGATATCTATTACGGATACATAATCCATTGGAATAAATATGTCTTTCACTTGTCAGCAAGCCAATATTTGTGGTTTGTCAAACTTTGTTGCCAATTCCTGTTTTTATAAATATTTCAATCATTGATTAACAATTAATACAGGTGTTCTTTCCGCTTATGTTAGCGGACAATCGAAAGAAAGTGCCCGTCTAACAATATATATCAACAAGATTCATTTTTAGTTACGAATATTTTTTTTATGTAGTTTCTTTTTTTGTATTAAGAAAAAAAATCGATAGCCATAGATTAGATTTTATATGTGAGCTATTAATTTTTGATTATTTAAATATTTTTATGATTAAACCGTGTAAAAAATGTGTGCTGAATATGAAAAAAACTTTTTCAATTTTATATTTGGAATCAATTCTTTTAACATTTATTATAATTTTGATGGTGGTATATTTATGGATATATTCTGCTGCAAGTAAAGAAAGAATTAAAAATATGCAATTCAAAAATCTATATAATATGAGGTCAAGAGAATTTCAGTTAAAAAAAAAAAGCTTTTGTAAGCCAAAACTAGTGTTATTAAGAAATTCTTCAGAACTTTTGAAGAACTTTACTAACTTCAAAACTTAAGAATGCCAGATTAATAAGTTGAAAAATGCAGATAACGTGTATAAAATTCCATCTATCAGAATAAAAAATGTCGCTAAGCAAAACGATTTTTCTCCAACAATAGAAAGCTATTTACCAAATACAGGCACCAATAAAAACATTATCAGACTTAGGTGTTTATTTTAAATAAATTTTCTGTTTTTTGTTAAAAAATAATGAATGCAAAACATTTTATATATAATTATTTTTGCGAGTAAACTAAGCCACAAATAATTATTACATGTTCTAAAATTTTAATTTTTAAAATTTATTTTTGTTTTAGTTTTTATTAAATATATATTGGAGTTTAATATGAAATAATCTGATAGAATTTGTGACAACTATCTTCGTCAATAGGATTTTGCACATATATTAAATTCAGAAAAGCCATGTAAATAGTTAACTAATAGCATCAACAAAAAAATTCAGATTTTTAACGATCAGTAAGTTAAAATACTCAATTTCCTCATATTATAGACGGAAACAGATATTTCATATAAAAATGTATTCAATAAATTTAAATTTTCAAATGTCTGAAACAGTGTTGTTTATATGTACTAGATATTGAAATTAATAAGGTTACGTGTGAGAAACACAATAGTGGGAAATTCATTTTCACTGTTGGAAAAAAGAGTTTTTTACTTCTGAATGCTAAGATTTCCCAAACATATTCTGAAGATTTTGCATCTGAGAAATTTATAGGATAATTCATAAGGAGGATTCCTTTTAAAAATGGAAGTTCTTCACTGGCTAATTGCAATGTGGCTTGCCATTTAAGATTTTTGAGAATGAAATTATCACTGACTGGGGTAAAATAAATAACAATAGATTTGAAGGATCTCATTTTTATAGCTCAGCTATTATTGCTTCATTCTTAATAATTCACCGGTTGGTGCGATCATAAATATGTAGACCTATTCCATCACGCCATATTCATCATATTCAATCGCTAAGTTCATACATGAATGGTTATGCCAGGTTTCTCTCAAATGAAAATCTGCTTATAGTCAAATACATTGAAAGCAGGATTTACCTGCAATAAGACGTTGCTCTATGTAACTAATTCCCGTGACATATCCTACCTTTATCTGCTGCGAGGATTGTGTTGGTCTCCTACCCGTTAAAAATGTGTTTCTCAAGCAAAATAATTTATATTTAATCTGTACTTACAAACATTTTATTTATCTTTTATATTGTCATTGTAAATAATGCAAGAACTCGACATGTTATGGATTTCCAAAGAAAATTAATATTATTATATCTTCATTTCCTTTGAAGGAAAATTAAACTTGAGATATACTCAATGTATAGATGTGATTTGAGACATTAAGAATAATTTCCAAATCATATAAACATACCAAAAAATTCCAAATACCATGGATAACTATAGATATAATTAGCAAAATATCATCATTAATGAGGAAGTATACACATTAATTTGAGTCACAAATTTTATTTAAAAGTGATAATACCAAAATTCATGAATAGGTATAATTGGACAAGGATTTTAATTCACAACCATTTAAGGAAAATACTTAGATTTATATTGGATTATCCTTACTGATTCATGAAAATTGAAAAAAAATTGAAGAAAACAATAATTATTGGAAAAAGAACTACATTAAAGTTTCAAAGAAGTGAATTATTAAGTTGGGGGAAAAGAAGTCTATTATTTTTATGTGAACTTTATGTAATTTCTTTTGAATTCGCTTTGTAAAAAGGTTCAAAACAGTTTTCATGTAGACTTTTAGGTCTTGCGCGAAGCTACGACTGTTGACATGTGGTCAAATTTGATAATTTTTGATATTTTATAGATATTCTTGATGATGCTGTATTCATACGAGGTGCATCTTTACCATCAAAAATACCCGAACGGAATTGACAAAACCAAAATTACACGTAACTGGTTGTTACAGTATTATATAGGACGATAAACACCTTTCACAATTTAAGCCACTTGGCAAGCATCTTTGCCATTATAAAAAAGAACTAAAATGTATAGAAATTTCTGTTTGTTGTCTTCCATTTGTAAAACCTTGTATTCATAATAGGATCAATCAAACAAAAAGCCGCAAGAGAATATTTTACTGTCAAATTCATCTTTCCAATGAGCATGAATCTGATATTGCTTAATAGATACCTCACGAGATACTGATCACTACAGACGTCTACCAAAAAAATAATGGATTACTTTTTTCCCAAATTAGTAGCATGATATGTAATGAAGTAGATATATTTATGAAAATCTTAATAGTAAGAAATATCAGAAGATTATTCACTTTATCAGCAGTTGATCATCCCCGAACAGATGATCCCCGATCAAAAATGCAGTTTACAGAAGGAGATTGACAGGTTGATAGGTAAGAAAACAATTAAATTTACCCAAACCATTGGAATCAATATCTCTTTAACTTAATTTTCTAAATATAAATGTATTGTTCATATCCAGGCTCACTTCTGTAAGTTAAGGAAACCTTGGGTTTCAGATACGCGTTAAGGCCATTATCAATAGGTCTCTAAAATAAACAATATTGTCTGAGTTGTTTGCTATCTTGCGTAAGATAGGAGAGAGAGAGAGAGAGAAATGCCTTAAAGATTATAGGAATTTAACTTCACAGATATACATATATATTTTTGCGATGAATTACTCAATGGCCGACACCACTATTCCTGAGTTGATTGTCTTCAGTGTAAAAGGGGCATGATAACTATTCCATCGATTGTCAGCAAGCCGAGATCTTAAGACGAATACGACGTTGCCTTTGACATCAGCAAGACTACTGCTTCTTCACCCATAACTTTGAATCGTCTTTTTATGTAAATATTATAATGAGGAATATGAATATAAATATCTCTTCATTATATAGTGGTAAATATTGAGTGTTATTTAAATGTTAGTCTAAATCAGAATTGTTATTTAATTAAAAAAAACATCTTGCATACAATCCCCTTCCTAAATATATATTTTTCATATTCTCATAAAATATTTTTATCTTCGTTAAGTTTCTAGGGTTGTTTTTCAACATTATGTATTACAATCTTTTGATTTTATTCTGTTTATTTAAGTGTATTTTGTATTCTTTATTTAAATTATATCAGATAAATATCGCATTGCTAATAACATTTGGCAATTCCTTTAGTCAAATTTCTTGTACTAATACCTAGTACTTCTAATTTTAATTCATCAATCAATTGATAAATTGCATTTCTTAGTGAAGTTTCAAAATTATCTGCAATTATTACTTTATTGCATAGTTAAGTTTCCTTGAAGTAAAATTCCTAATAAAATTGTGTGTTTCACATAAATATGCTTATGTTATTTTTGAAGACATTTTGCATCATTATTTGGTATTATTGTTTATAAAATATCTCCCTGGGTGTTCTATCAGGATACAGAATTACGTGTAAAGTCAGTTAATTACATTCGATAAAGTAGAGAAACAATATTGAGCCTATTTTAGATGGAAAGTTATTTTCTTAAAAAAATCCAAAAATCACAGTCGGGAGAAATTAAATTCATAAAAGTTCGTATCTCTGCAATTAATAATTCAAAGAAAAATATATCAATATTACTTTAGAAGATCAGTTATTAAAGAAGAATGGAATACCAGGGATAACGAAAAATATTTCTGTAATATATAAAAAAAAGAACCTTTCTAAATTTAAAGTTCAATTTAATCCTTGAGAGGAAACATAAATTTTAAAAATAATTAATAAGATAAAAAAAATATAAATTGCTTTGAAATTTTCAACAAACTGAAGATAACAACTGACGTTTTAATAAACTCTAATTTATATCACTAGTTTTAGAAATTTTTCGACGGTAAATGAGATGTGTGGATAAAAAAGAATAACCGTACATAATGAAAGATACCTCGTAAATGCTAATCCATACTTAAGTACTGAACAAAACTTTTCGCTTTTGTTTCATGATTGACAATAAGGTTATTAATATTAGTTATTTATAATCTTAAAAATATTTTCCAATTTATATGAGGAAATATTTATAATATTTTCTGATTTCTGAAGAAAAATGTTTCTGAATAATTTCAGTGTTTTTTATTCTTGTATTATTCTTGAATACTAAACATTTGGTAAAAAATTTTAATTTATCTGTACTGTATTTATCTTACTTTAATATATATTCACAAATCATATTTTTAATAAAATGTATAGCTTTAGTTTACAATTAGTAGTATTGAACTTTCTGACTAAATATCCAAGATGTAGAATTTCAAAGATATATTCTATATGACAGAAAAGGTAAAAGTCATATATGCCTCTTATTTAGTTTTAAATTTAATGTTAATTATTTTTTATTTCCTGTATGCAATATATATTAAGTCAAATAAGCAGAAAACTATTTTATAGAGATTATAAAAATAAATCAGAAAATTGTAGGGATTTGACTTAAAATTAAGTAATGTAATTAATCATGTCTTTTTTAAATTTCTGATGAGATTTAATACGAGGAAAATGCTAAAACATTTCTTTTAAGTAATTTATGATCTGTTATAATTGAAAAGATTTAACTTTCTTCACGTATATGACTAAATTGTTGAAGAAAATGGAGCTCTTTTCTGTTAACTATTCTAAAATGTAACCAATCATTTTTAACTAGTAATTAGATGTAACAAAGAACTTTTTTTTTAATTTTCAATGTTATTTAAAACTTTAAAATATAGTTCATGTATTATAATTGAAAACGTTTAACTTTTTCTCAGATATACTTGAATAGTTAAAAAAATAGAGTAATTCTGATCAAAAATATTTGTAATATATTACCATTATATTAAAATTATTAATATAATGGTTAAAATAATTTTACGATAAAGTTTTATTTTTTTGTAGAAATTTATTGTATGAAGTTTTCTGTAAATTTAAAAAATTTACAATGTACAAGAACATTGTCTGTTGAATAGATAAATAATGCAGTATCATTTTAAGTATAAATAAAATGTTTATTATATTTTTACATTTTGCAGATGAATTTCAGATATTTTACAATGTATTAAAATTTATAAGTAGCATTTATTTAATTAGCTTTACAATATGAAAAGTTATTGAAATTTTAATCAAAGTTTTGAAGGTATTTTTATTACAAAAGTTTAATAATAAAAAAAATTTTATATCTAACTTTGATGAAAAAAAATTTATTTGTTTAGCTTTCCAGAAAAATCCATAATTCATTTTAAAATATTATTACAAAATGGAAGCTGTTAGAAAAAAAAATAAATTCAAACTTAAAAATTCTAAAAAATTAATATAATATATTAGTATATTATTTAAATGCTAAACAACAATTATAAGCCTTGAATTCATTAAAATACCGTTTTCGAAATTAAGCAATGGTTTCAGTTGATAGGCAAAACATTTTCTTGCACTTAAAATTAATCCCTTACAATCAATTTAACAATAAAAATAGAAATAATAAGAATACATACAGAAGAGTAGAATAATTTTTCATTCTGCTTGAAATTAATTAGGAGAATCTTTGGTTAAAAATGCCAACAAGGCAGTAGCTAAGAGTTATAGGTAGAAAGTGAATATTTGTGACGTAAGAGTGAGAGAAAGAACAATAATCTGTTAACATAATGTTCACCAGTTACAAATAAAATGAAAAATACAAACAAAAGTCTTTGGACATGTCATTGTTCTGCTGCGATATAATTATTTTTCTCCAAACATTTATCAGCTTTTCAACTACTTGGCGCTTAGGTATTCCAAACTTTAGTACTGTTATGCACCACACCTGACATTATTTTCTCGCCAAAAATAAATAATGATGAACATCATTGCTTCGTTATTTATTGAAAGAGCTAGCTGGATTATTTTTCTTTTTCAAAGACTGATAAATATGATGTTTGCCTTTTGTTGAATTGCTAATTAGTATTTTTGAGTCATGGTTAGAGAGTCTACACTACGCACATTATTCAACAAAAGAGAAATAATTTTGCTAATATTAATGAGAATTATGTTAATCTAAATATCATTCAGCAAATATTAATTGTTAACAACAGATGATTTATTTTAAACAACTCTTTATAAACGTAATTTCTGTAAACTAACGTCATTGGGTTGATTTATGCTTGTGTAATTTTAAATATAATATTTTGTCTCTCTGTTTTAAAATATTTAATTAAAAGCAATAGTTAATATAAAAAGCAAAGTTTATTTACTATGGATAACTTGGGTTGAAAAAAATAGAATGTAATATTATAGTTTTTGATCGATACAGACAGACTCTTTTTTCTATATATTGTCTTCAAACTATTAGTTTTTGAAGCAGCACTTTTATCTATTTCCTTAATGATATGTTTTTATAAATCCTCAATAAAATGCTGACAACTAAAAACGGATCTGGATGATCCGAAGTTTGTGGTACCCGATAAAATAACACTTTCTACATAATTTGGAAGCGAGTATAATAAGAAGTAAGCTGGATTCTTAAAGAGACATATTTATAACTGTTAATAAATTGTTGCATTAAATTAGCGTTAAAAACATATTATTTTAAATTAAAAATTTTTGCAGTCTTATAGACATAAACTATGATGGAGTAACTTCCATATTTGCTGTTTCGGTTATGTTTTTGTAACGCGAATTTTCTATGATCTGTTTCTAAGCTTTAGAAACTCATATAGTTTCATTGATAAAATTATGACATTTCACTTACAACCAACATTCTATATCAAATTTATTAAGTCAGTAAATTTAACATTATGCTAAAAATTTAATATTTCCTAGCTGTGTTTACTGATTTTGTTTGAATACTTAATTTGTTCTCATGTATATTTATTTATTAATTTAAAATTTATTTATTTTAAAGTATTATTTAAATTATTTAAAATAATTAAATTCTCTTAAAACAGAATTACAAATTACTTTATTGCAAGATATCAAGTCACATCAATATTCAGTTAAAATGTATTTGTGATAAATTATTCATTTTGATACTCACTGCTTTTCTGTAAATTTTCATTTACAGATTTTAGATAACTATCATTAGCCCAGAATTATAGCGAGCCAAACTCTATCTTCAAAATTCGATTTTTATGATACGCATAACGCATTTCTATAGTAAGAGTTCCTACATGTTATCTGCATGGGAAGAGCCACTATCAATTTTTAAATAATATATCACCTTTTTGTCTATAATCTTTCCTTCGCTGTCATATGCATTTCAGGCCTATTACAATAAGAATATTTTTGTTGAAAATCTACATTTTCTTCTGCTCTGACTTCAGATAAGCACAAATATAGACAGTTCTAAAGGGGAAATCTTTTCTCGAATAAACCACAAAGACATTTACGTTTGTGTTTGCATCAGTAAGTCCCAGGAATTGTTCACTTAGTTTATGATAGAGTTTTTGGCAGTATTTTTTTTAACTTATTGACTTAATGATTTTATTAGAATGTTTCTGGTATTTAAATCGTTTAATTTACCGTATCATCCAAAATATTTTCCTCTCAAAATAAATGTTTAAAAAATAAATCAAAGTTACTGAACTCAAAATTTAAAAAATTTACGTATAGACCAGTTTGATAATTGTGCTTACTCTGCGCTGCTTCTTACAAATAAATTAAATTTATTTGCCCCTAGTATCCAAGCGATGACATTATAAAAACATATCACAATTTACGTCATGGATCATTGTAAAACTCTGAAATTTTAATTTTTCGGGGGACAAGAATATTTTAAATTTAACTTCAATTATATTGGGTATATTTGTTAACTTATAATTTTTATAAATATTATATATATCATAGTATTCATAATTTATAATTTTAGTATTTATAATTTTGTTCTTAAGGAAACAATTAAAACATATTTAAAACATTTATAGTGAATGAAATAATTTTCAAATGTGAATTGTTAAACTTAAAAAACTAATTTAAAATATAAATTTAATATGAGATAAAAGTTTTTTTCTTAAGACATGTATCATATATGTATATATATAGTAAATCAAGATTGTATTAATACTTTAGCAGAAGCACAATCTCTGTAAAATATACCTTGATAAGAAGCACCAAAAGGCATAATTGAAAAATACTTCAAAATTGCCGTTAAGGGGAATTCTTGTCAAATATTTTTAAAAAAGATAAACAGTACCATAATATTTTATGAGGCTATTCCTGATAAAATTAAGAATGATATAAATTAAGAAGGAATTAAAAGTTAAAAGCAAATAGGTTATTCAAGAATTTAAATATTTTCGTAAGTCTCAGAGAATACTCAGGAAACTTCAAATATATGTAAGAATTTTTATCAAAAAATTAATATTTAATTATAATTTATTGTTATAAAATGATAAGTTATAAATGGAATAATTTTTTATAAAAGTTTTAAATAAATTAAAATTCAGTGTGTGCATCCGTGCGAGCTTGTGTGTCTGTGTGTTCGTTTTTCGAATTGATATATAATACAATAAATAGAGAATGTTAAAAAATAAAACTTGAAAGTAGAACTATTTTATTAATGCTTCAAATTAATAGAAATACATTTTCAATGAGATTTGTAGATATCACATGGAGTGACTTCAACTGATCTCAGGTATTACTCAATAAGTAGTAGATTAATTTTTTGTAATTTTCATCGAAGAATTTAATTTCACTATTCAATCCAAAATGAAAATTTATTTACTTAATTTATTTTCAATTCTCTGATTTAGAATAAACAATCAATCCAATGCATCTTTGCAACCATTTACAAAGCTAGCAGTTATATAAAGATAAAGGATCTACCTTATTTTTCGTATACATAGGATCACTCTAAACTAAAGTGAAGATTTGAGCAAGAAACCTTTGGTAAATTTCCTTCATTTACACAATGTGTAACAAAATGCCTTTTATATTCCTTTATTATTTTCTACAGCTGTTACATTTTAAATGTATTTTATTTTCTAGACAATCACGAATATCTTGCCAAAAACAAAGAACAAATACATACCAAAAATTATTGTCTGAATTTGTGAAAGTTAACTTCGTATATTTTTATTTCTCTCTCAATATATTATGCTCTCTCAGCAAACGATTATATTGTACGTCATCATGATTTGTCTAGTTATCATGATTTGTCTAGTTATTAATAACTAGACAAATATAATCTAATTAATAATCAATGAACTTTCACAATATCATTATTTCTTTATATTCTTTTTTTAAGCTTGATTAAAATAATAAAATTATTATATTTATACATTTCTCTAGCTAAATGAGAAAAATTAACAATTATTTTAAACTTTTATAATTATAATTAAATTTTATCAGTTAGAACGATAAAAATTAGTTAATTTTCATAAAAGTAGCTATTTTCTGGGTTAGGCTTAGAAGCTGTAATTTTTTTTCCTACAAAAGTAAGTATTGAAGGAGATGTTGAAACTAAATTATATGTTGAAAAATTTTAATTAGTATTTAATTCTAATCGTTTGCTTCATTTTTATCCTTTCCAATTATGATTACTTTTATTTTTGTTAAAATTGAAATAACGTTATTTTTTCATAGAGGTTCATAGGGGTCTAAAATTCTGTGATTCATATTAATTTCATTACGAAAATTTTGTGATTACTCATTAAAAAGTGAGAATTGCACATTCAAACTGATGCCTTTGATGGCTTTCAATATTCGAATGCAATTTCATATACATTTTGAAAAACACTTAAAATTGTTCCGATAAAAAATTTACCTTATGCATACATACATTAAAAACTTTCAAAATTTTCAAAATATAATATAGTTTAATAAAATTAAAAGAATCTTTTATACAAATAATAAATCAATGTCATGTAAAATCTTCTTTATTCCTTCTACAATAAACATTTCCTAATCATAGAAATAGAATTTAAAAAATAGTGTACCAAATCACTACAAAGATAAAATGTAATCTTAAAGCAAGATAAATGTATTGTTACTTGTTTTATTAGACAGAAGTTGAAAATACACCTAGTAACTAAATATCATAAGCTTAAATTAGATATAGTTATAATAACTAGAAAAAACATTGAAAATAGGTAGCATTAAAAATATTTTTGTTCAATAAAGAATATAAATCAAATTAATAAAAAGACATAAATTCATTTCTTTTTTCAAAAGTTAAATTTTGATGACCAACTGTATCTATTGTTGTCATCATGAATTTTTAATTTTATGAAATCCCATTTTGAGGAGCAGGGAAATAACCGCTCCCTATCTCTTTGTCCTCGGAACAGCGGCTGGATTAAATTGATAGAATCATGATGGGCAGGTGATGACTCAAATGGGAATGTTCTAGGTTTACCTTTCATTAGAATAGCGTAGGTAAGTGGGAATGATGAATTTCCGAGGTAATAAGTACCATTAGATTGAAATTGGCTTTTTGATGGAAGGAAGTTGGTTCGTCGGTGACTTTATACATTATCATTCGCAATATTCCTTCTACCAAGCACTTATTTCATAAGTAAGGAAGATAATATTTGTTTAAATACCAAGTACTTTGTCATTTAGGCGTCAAACTGAAAGTGCTCTTATCCCTAACAACATTAATTTCTAGAGCGTTGACAAGGAAATGATTTAATTAGAAAATAACCGATACTGTAATTAAATGCACAGATGATAATTATACTTTATAAATTATAAATACATTATACTTTATAAATATAATAAAGTTGTAAAGAAATTTTTATTTAAATTTCAATGTAATATGCATCAATAATTCTATGGTACTTTTCTCTAATACTTTTAATATACATTTAATTAAATTAATAATTCTTTTCATATAATTATTCTTCTAATAAAATATAAATTTAATTTATTAGACTCATTTATTGTCAAAATTTATTAGAAGGCATAAAAGCAGAATTCAGTTCTATTAACTTTTAACAATTTCTAATTTAACAACAGAAAACTATTATGAACACTTATGTTATTAACCTAAACTTATTTGTTTAATAACAGAAAAAGCATAATGAATAACTAAAAATTTCTGATCTGCATTACAACAATAAAAATTTAAATTAGAACTCACATGTTAAAGAAAACATTATTTGTGCTAATCTAAAACCAACTAAAAGCTTACTTGATTTCCATTACAATCAATTTTTAAAAATAACAACAATTCAGAATATTCTTGCATAGAAATGTTACAGAAAGTGTATTCTATACGCCACTTTGATAACAAACTCAGATCACCATTCAAAACTATGAACAACCTGAATATAATAATTTTAGGCTCAACACAATTTCTCAGCTGGTTATAAAATTCAATTTAACCTGTAAAATTTATGTTTCCTCTTTTTTTTTTTTTTTTTTTTTTTTTTTTTTTTTTTTTTTTTTTTTTTTGCAGTTGAAATATTTTTTTCAGCTGTCATTATATCTACAGTCAACGAATTTCATCTCTATTCACAAAATACCAACGTAATAGAAAATTATCACATTTCAATTAAAATTCAACCTGCGTTGCCAGTTATTGTGTAACAATAGCTAAAATTCGCAAAATTTTACCATTAAAATTTGGTAATTTTACAATTAAAATTTGGAAATTTTACCATAAAATTTAATCATTAAAATTTAGATTTCATTGTCAATGACTTCGCGTTTTATTTTCATTATTCGCTTGTAAATTGTACAAGAAATTTATTTTTTTTATTAAACTGAAGGTTTTTATAATTGTCTTAGTAAATTAAGTTTTTATCAATATGTTTTGAATAATTTTTTAAACTTATGAGCTGACTTCTACCGTTAATATCGATGGACATAGAATTTGATCTCCGTAAATAGTGAACAAAAACTTCCTATACATTAACACACAATTTATAACTTTCTATCGCAAAAAGTTAAAATGGGTTTAAAATATATCCATCAATTAGGATCGTAAGTGAAACAGAAATTTAGTTTCATTGCATTTTATTCAAGATTTAAATAAAGTGCCTTTGTTCCATTTTTAGAGATACTTGTTGAAATATTTATCAGATGCTAGTTTTTAATGATTATTCCCTGTTTAGGCACTAGACAATATCCATGTTGATCCATATCATGATTATAATGTTATAACATATCATATAACATCATATCATGAAAATTTCAAAGATTATATGAATATAAGAAATTATAAAATGATAATAATTTCTGATAACATAATTTACTAAGGACTTGACTTTTTTATGATATATCATTTTAATACTGATAATATACACAAACTGTAATTACAAATATTACTATGAAGTATCACGAATCTTATTTTAATAAGCGTCTATTAAAAAATTCCTGATTTTACCATGCAATTTGAGATCATTAAATAATCTTCAATAAAAGGAAATATTTATGATATTAAAATATTTTCATTAAACCATTTTACACTAGGTTTATATAATAAAAAAAGCATAAAAAATTTCTAATTTTATAACATTAAAATTTAATTATAATTTTAAAACAGGGCTAAAAACATATCAGAATCAAGATTTACTCTGAGTATTAAATCAAATAAAGAAAACATTCTGATTACAAATAACATTGGGTAAATAAATTTTGTAATCAATTGCAGCATTTTAAATAATAACTGTAATTAATTATTATTGTAACTGAAATAATAAAAGTTAATAAAAAAACTGGCTCCAAAAATTTTAGAAAATATAAATATTAATAAGAGACATTATCAAATGCAAAAGGGAACATAATCTCTCATATTTCTTGTAAATATTTAAGAGAAAACTAATGAATAAATCGTAAATGAAATAACTTCTTTCACTGAGTAAAATCAAAGTACTAGAATTTAACAAATTATAAAGCCAATATAGTTAACATAAAAATTGACTTTATAAGGCAAATTTGTAAAAAAAAAATGTAAGATTATTATCCTCCTGATGTACTAGGATCTTATCTAAATCAAATAATTTGTAATGTTATTCATATTTTTGAATATGAACAAACATGTTATAAAATGTATTTTAAAGATCCTTAATGCATTTTTGTTCAAAACAGAAATTTATGAAAATAGAGATTATGATGAATCCATTATTTTAAAAATTGAAGTGATTAAATATTGAGAGTATTCAAATAATTCATCACAAATAATTATAAGGAACAGCATATGAATTGAATTTTTGTTTCGAAAGTTTATCCTCAAAAATTAAGAATTTATCTTACAAAACATACGTGACATCTTATGAAAGTATCTAACAAACTTTTTGAAATATATATATATATATATATATATATATATATATATATATATATTTAAATGAAGGAAAATCCTAAAACTTTAAATCTTTTAATCCCTGTATTTTATTAATATTATTTTATTTCACAAATACTTAACTATTATGACAAATTAACAAAAAACATTTTAATAAAACCATTTTCTAAGGAAGACTTTAACTAAACTAAACTATAGTTTATCTAAGTATAATATTGTAAATCAGATCCAGAAACATAGAACATTAAAAAAAGAAAATTTTTGAATGATATTATTTGAAATTTAATTCTCGTTTTCGTTTCAAATCTAATCTTTATTCTAATCTTTTTTAATCAAAGTATTGTGCCAAGACTTGCTCTAATATTTCATTTGATATTAGCTTTCTACTCATGTAGATAAGAAATTGCAATGAATTTTTTTGCCTCATACATAGTAGATTTATTTCATTTTCGTTTCTATTATGTCAAAACTAATTTTTCTCTGCGAAATTATATGTAATGTAAAAGATTGTGAGCGTAAAAAACTTTAATTAATCAGTATGAAATGATTTTTTTCAAAAAAGAACTTACTTTATTTAATTATTTAATACGTTGTAGAAATAAAATTTTCTTTGAATTGTAATCCCTGGTAACATTAGCATAAAATGACCATAGATTTTAAATGAAAAAAATAAAAGCGTCTCTTGTTAAAAAGTTTTGCGAAATTGAATAATGCATCACAATTTCGCAAATTAATTTTAACTACACAATTTTTTTAATTATATATGTTTAGGAAGAATGGATTAGCTTTATTTATGTAATAAATTATGCATAAGTAGATATGTGTGTTTGGCAATTACTTTTATAACATACATAAATTTAATAAAAAATTTCAAAAGTACTTGATATTCACCTTATCCGCAACGATTTGAAAATGCTTACCTTTTGTAATGTTTATATTTATAGTATTGATTATGTATAATAAAACTTTTCTACATATATTTGGACATAATAAAGGTTTCTCTTATATTCAGTAAAGCTGTTACTACAAACTTCAATGTAATATTAAATCAGATCATTTAGAAATGTAACCAAAGGTTATAATGATAATATATAAAAGAGGAAAAATGCATAAAAATTAGATACACAATTAATATATATTTTTAAACTTTACACAATTTTCTTTTTTCACACCTTAAAATAATTTAGATTTGGGTAAAAGAAACTTGCAGTATTTGTGGACTATAAACATGTGCCTTAACTTCATTTTCTCGTACAATTTGTAATCTTAATTGATATTTAAACAAGATGCATATTAATTATTATATTAAAAAAGTTTTCAACTTATAAATATATTTATATATATTTTTTTATTTTCAATTTATTCTACTAAATTTGGAATTCAAATTAGGGCATTTTCATAATTATTTAATATTCGGATTTCAATGTCAAAGTATCTTTTAAAAGATTTTGTTAAAAACATGCAAAATATATTTAATATG
>JAPDSC010059125.1:0-17066 GCA_026290005.1 Latrodectus geometricus
ACATACACCAAGCGACTACGTGAATGTTGACATTCACCAGCGAATGTTGACATTCTCCAGATTTCGGACTTTCACGGTAACATATATACAAAATTACGACAATAGTCGTCTGTATTCACATGCTGAAATGCGTTGTATATAGCTGTTGCTTCAGCAGTAAAGATATAGCAGGATGAATGTAGACTGTAACTATAACATGTATTATTAATAAAAATTCCACAGCAAACATGTAATTACAGGTTTATGTAATTAATACTGACAGCGATGAGAAAAAATAGCTGTTTAAAGTTAATAGCTTTGTATCAGATTTTAAAAATTGAACAAAGGAATGGATAAAATTAAGTGTCGAGTCATATCAAGGTGGATGAGTAAAATGATTAGCTGACTCAATTCGCAAATCACATAGATCAGTAAGCAAAAAATGTGTCTTTATTCGTGAGAGAAAAGGGGGATGTTCATTGGACAAGCATCATAAAGTCTCTTAAGAGAGGCACTAGGAAGCATGGAACGTAGAAGATGACGAGGGGTCGACACAACCTTAGTGTAGAAATTGAGAGACAGCTGCTTTCGTCGCAGGTCTAGTAAGTGATGATATGCCACGTATATACTCTGATGTGCGAAATACGCCTGAACATATTCTCAAGGCAGAGTGAAGGACAGTGTCCAATCTACGTAAGACAAAACACCTAGCAGATCCATACATAACATATCCGTAGTCAATGCGTGATAAAATCAGTGATTGATAAACTCGAAGGAGTGATGTGCGATCTGCACCCGAAGATGTATTAGAAAGCATCTTGAGAATATTAAGCACTCGCACTTCTTTCGCAAGTGTAAAGAAAATTTAATTTTCGGTTAAAAAATTTTCCCGAAACTTTATTTTCTTTTCGTTGACTACAGTGATAGTTGTATTATTTATGTATTTAGTAAGATCATTATTAAGGCAATTCTTGCAGAATTGCTTGGACATAAGTATTCTTGCTAGGAGATAAAGTATGGCTGTTCATCAGCACAACAAACAGCGAGTTTATTAACAGTTCTTTGTAGTTTCTCAATTAAACGCATATTTGACTCTTGGCAAGATATTTGCAGAACATCCACATAAAGCGTGACATATAAAGGAGGTGAGATTTGATGAAAGATGTTACTGATGTGTGTGAATAAGTAAAGACTAGTGACACTTAAAACAGAGCCTTGGGGGTACACCCTGGTCTTGTACTGGACAAAACTAGTCAATACAAACTTTAAAAACACGGGAGCGTAAAACATTTTGTGGGAATATCTGAAGATTACCCCGAAAGCTAGAATCATTTAATGAACGGAGAATTCCATATCGTCATGCACGGTCGTATGTCTTCTCGAGGTCGAAGAAAATGGAAACCAGATGGTTCCTCCACACAAAAGCGTTGCGGATTTGGGTGTTCTAACTATGCAATTTTATCAAGAGTGGGTCTTCTTTCGCGGAAGCCACTCTGATTAATATGAATACACTTATTTATTTCTAAGATATATACGATACGGGCATTGACCATACGTTCGAGAGTCTTACACAAGCAACTCGTCAAAGCTATAGGTTGATAATTCAAAAGATCAGATGTATCTTTACCAGTCTTTAGGATCGGAGACATTATTGCTTCTCTCCAAAGAGATGGAAATTCAGTTTCAATCCATTCCTATTGAGCAAAAGCAATAAGTTCAATAAGGAGTCTGAACTTAAATGCTGAAGCATGTAATAGCTGATTACATCAGGTACTGGACTCGTGTTATTGGTCTGCTGTAATGCTTTCTTTAACTCTGACATCCAAGCTTCGCGGTAGTAAGGTAAGGCTTATCCATGATTGAAATTAATTGGTATTCGCTCAGCACGACTCTTAATCATTAAGAAATAAGGACCGTAAGATTCGGAGCTTGAAACACTAGAAAAAGTTTCACCAAGGGCGCTAGTGATTTCTCTAGGAGAAGAGTATACAGCAACTTCGGTTTTCAATATAAGTATTGAAAACAGCTTCCTTAGTCTCTTATAGGCATTTTGATAATCATCATTTTACCATGGCTTACAATGCCTGTGTGGTATAGCGGAACATTTTGGAATTGCATTATCACGGAGCACCACAACATATTTCCCGTTTATCTGAAGCAGAACCCAAAGTAATGTGTTGGTCTCTGGGGGCCTCAATTACCTGGACCCTCCTTTCCAAGGGCATGGGTCTTCACGCATGGCCAACACGTGGGTGATTTAGTCCCCAAGAGAAGCTAATAGCTACAGAGCGGCGACAGCTACTCAAGGAGGGCCCTGAATTTCATCAGAGCCAACCACAATGAAGGAGAAGAGGAAGGAAAGGTAGAAGGTTGGTTGGTTGGTTGGTTGGTTGTAATGGCGCAAGGTCCAAGTAAGTACAAGCTGCGCCAAGGAAAGGTAGAAGAGGAGAGAAGAGAAGAAAAGAAAGAAGAAGGCAGATCAGTGGGGTGCCTCGGGATTGTGACACCCGTGTTTACTAAAAGAAAGTAATCCCCCTGAGGGGGCGTAATTATTTGAATACTAATGAATGAATGTAGAAGGACTGCATAATTATTCTCAATGAAAAAGTCTTAAAGTGTTAGAATGCTGTGACCAAGATAAGCAAAAAATATTTTCTTTTAGAAAAATCTATTTTCTATTGCCATACGTCATTGCTAGCTTTAAAATGAAAAAATAAAACACAAATTCAGAAAAGAAATCTTCACAGTTCAAACTGATATTTAAAGGAAAGAAATTTATAAAAATTGTTTTGTGCGCTTACTGGATGTGTGTGGCAGTAAACAAAACAATCTAAAGCTAATTGGTTTAGGTTCTCATGAAATGACGGGAAGCTAAATATAACCAAATAAACTCTCCTCTTTCTCCATGAAATAGGTAACATAAAATTTTATAGAGGGAAGTTTGTTAGTTATACATTTCTATAAGTATTAAAAATCCTTCAGATTTAAAAGAAAGTGATCAATTACTTTTTATTTGAAAGAAATTTTTCAAATGGCTTCCACACAATTGCTTGGTATTTCATTTTTCAGTAAGATGAAACAAATTAATGTAAAGTGGATTTTCGGAGAATATAAGGAGAGAAAAATTATTCCTACTCATTAAAAAGAATCTTAAATTTATTTGGGAGAGTACAAATTAAAATATACTCATGAAAACTTAATTGCACCCATATTGTAGAACATAGGCTATTTTACCATGAGAATATCTGTCTTCACTTCCATTTAACTAAAGGCTACGCTTAACAAAATTCATATTACAGAATATTAAAAATATATATAAGTCCTTCATCGATAAAATTTTAAATTACAAATCTTCCTTTATCATGGAAAACTATTTGGCTAAAAATATTGATAGGTAGAAAAGTGGAACAATTCGGGCGATGAAATTTCGAATTGAATTTTAAATTTGTCCAATAGTGTATTTCTTCTTCATGGCATTTGAGTCAAGACAAAAATTGGAAATACACAATGTGCCATGCATTCTCTCAAATATCAATTCTTAATTTATTTTTATGATTTAAGCAATAAAAAATCGATTGCATAACATTTTACTATTTAATGTTAGCAGACCACAGTTGGTTTAATTCGTTAATACCAATTATATAGAAGTCACAAACTTTGGATTAGTCTTAGCAAACCTGTGCACCACTGATGCAAATATATGATGATAATAGAGGCTGCGTAACATGATTGGTTGAGCATTCATTATCATTATCAGAAGGTAGTGAGTTCGACCCAAAAGACAATACATCATGTTCGCTAAAGGTGGCTGGAATATGTTAAATGTCATAATCATAATATCCTTCTTGGGAAATGATACCTTTGAAGGCGAAGGTGATAGGTCAAGTCTGGGGTCTTCTGCTTGGTCGCTGCTACTAAATTACAAAGACCTACTTTCATGGCTACGATGGCACACCCACTGAGTGCCGCACTATATAAGGTGCCATCACTTCCACCCCTTATATTGCTAAAAGGTGTAAATCTTTATCTACGCGCATTATACATCATATAGTAATAATAAACTGTAAATTAGAGGGAAAAGGAAAATAATGTTAAGAGAGTTTGTGATTAAAATTAAGTTCAGTAATATTTTAAAATATTATTTAGTAACACTTTAAAAATAAGAAATATATATCTCTTTCAATTTATAAACATAATAGTTTTCAGAATACGTATGAAAAATAGACATTCTATTCAAAAATGTATATTAGGTTATGTGTGTTAAGTATGTCAAGGTTAAAAAATAAAGCGTTTTACAGCATTTTATCACTGCGCTATAAATTCACGATTTATGAGAATTCGGCAAAAGAATCTGTGGTTGCCTATTGTTTGAGTAAAATTTCTTTAAGGATAAAAAAAAAATTTTTTGGTCACGGTGAAATTTATGATGAATTATAAATGACTGTTATATTTGGATGATCAGCTTATAAAGTCGGTAACTTCGAGAAGTTCTCTTGAAATTTTCAACAAATGTTAGGAAAAATATCTTGCATGATCTCATTCATTCAATTATCCGGAATTAATTCTTAATATAATTTAGTAGTCAATCATTTATGCAAAACTGTTTTTTGTAAATACTTGTTATTCAAAACTGACCATTTCAATTTATCATAATTTCAATGTCAGGATATATTTGGAAATAATTTAGAATTTTTTCAGCCAAAATTACTAAATTTTTGTTTTTTTATAAATATTGTTATATTTAATTTTTAGTATTAGAAAGCATTTTATATTTTCTCTAATGATAATACGGAAATCCAAAAAATTGATAAATACAATCCATATCAATTCATTAATTTTCACAGGCCAAGAGCTGTACTGAGGCTTAAACCACAAACAAATCTTTCGATCCACTTCCCTAAATATCCAAAAAGAATGAAAAAATCAAAATAAGTAAACATTTCATAATCTGAAATAGTTGCTGCCAGCAACAACTCCACCAATTCTTCTCCCGAGTTTCGGAATGCTTACAAACAAATCTTGTAATCGGACATGATCGTGCCTATTTCTGTATAACAGGAGTGGTATACTTACTTAGTCCCTCACTTATTACATTCCTTTTACTACTATCATAATCTTTTTCCTAATCACACACTTTGTAGATAGTTATTTCTCCTTCTTAACTTCTATATATATTTATATAAAAAAAATTGTTGTTATATATGTGTATATATACGTTTTTTGACATACATAATTTATATGTATATAATTAATAAAATTTATGAAGGAAATCTCAAACAAACAATTAAATAAATTTGATTGTTTTATCATGTATAACTGTATTAATCAAGAATTTTGTTTTCTTAATGTTTGTATGTAAATAATTGTATTCGTATAAATATTTTATTTCTGTAAATTATTGTTTTCGTTTAAATATATTAATCAAGAAATCGAATCTTTCTAATTTTTTATTTCCTTTACAAAAATTCATTGCCATGTATTGTACAATCCCTTGGGAGTACTTACTATTCCTTGAGTTAAAATTATTGTATAAAATTTATTTGTGTGTGCTAGAACTGTCTATTTGTTATGCAGATTAATTTTAGGCTCCAATCAATTTCACTATAAAATCAAGGTAAATGGCCCAGTGGCTACAAACCTACCAAATCTTAGACCTACTTCTTTCTCTAATGAGTATAACAGACGTACTATTTTAAAAGTATATGGATATTGTTTTTTTATATTTTTAACAATTCGTTTCTTTTCGCATAATTAGATAGTCAATTCACTCCTAGAAAAATATTTTTCTGTTTAAACAAAATTTCTGATTTTATAACACTTAAACTGATTTAAATAATCCAATGATTTTTTTAAAATTGTCATTTTCAGTAGAATTGTAGAAAAAATATAATAATTTAAAAGTATTTTTTCATTCTTTTATTAACTAAACTAAACTTTGTGGTATGACAGCCAATTGGGAAACCACCAAGCCTTACAGTGCCCATATCTGTTTTTCTGACCGAGAGTTCTGAGGTGCGAGCCATATGCGTGAAGCATACTGTGGTCAGCATAACACGATTATTTTTTTATAATCCATATAAATAATTAAAATTTAAAGTATTACATTTTTTATGTTATTGTTATATCTCAAGAATCTATGGCATTCGTGTGAATGTTACGAATACACTTTAAAGAAATAATAAATTTTAGATCTGCATTTCTTAAATTGTGAGTCGTGATCGTATTTGGAATGATGAAAGCTGTAGCAGAGAGTCTCCAAAAAATTTAGCAATAAAGTTATTTCTTTAACTTATTATTGACAAAAGGATTTTCAATGATTTTTGAAATTGTAGTAAACTTTCTTTTTTATTTTTCTACAAAGTGTGAAATGACATGTTTTGAATCTCCATAAAATCAAAGTGTCGATCAAATCAAAAAAATATTGAAGAAGTACTTCGTGTTCTTCCATGTCAATTTTTTGCCAAGATATTGATAATATAACAAATTTCCATAAATTAAAGATAATGCCGAAACCGGCAGCTACAGGTTCTGAAACAAAATAAGCATGATTTATTAAGCCCATGTACTAAGCAAATTAGAAATGACAAAAGAGATAGTGTATGTATGATAAAAAACATTCAAACCAAGACTGTAACTCCATGGAACATTTATACTTCTTATATACACATCTGACAAGCCAGCGAGTGTGTAGACTATACTGTCCCAAACATCAGCACATGTTATGCCTTGAAACGGTCATACCAGTGGCTGATGATAGTTTATGCGACAGGTTTGCAGCTGTGCTCCGTTTGCTTCTTTTGGCAGTTACTGACAAATACCGATCGTCGTTTTGTGTTGCCCATCGGACGCGATCTGTATTTAACATCTACTGACATTTCTATCATCTTGGAATCACTGCCACATCCTAGAGATGGCACTTTGAACGATTCCGACTTCTTAAGTTATTGTCATCTGCGTACGCTCGCATTCCAGTCCGTCTGATAACTCTACTTATAACATCATCCACATGCGTCCTCTGAGTCATACTTATGCGTTCGTGGCACTGAGCCTCGTAGGTTGCGAACACGTTTCTATATTTGCCATAGGTTCTTATATACCTTTCTCGTATACTCTCGTCATTGTTGCATGCCCACGGAGTCATCAGGTGCCTTCTTGTAAGTTTCATATAATAGCCATGTGTGTGATATTTCTACAAGTGGCAATATTCCTTTCACGCTCGACTTTCCTTAAATTATGGATTTGTGTTTATAATAAAAAAATAAGCAGGGAAATTCACCTTACTAAAACTAATTACTAAATACCTCGCATATGAATTGCAAGAAGCAAATGGTTTTTCTCCGTAGTGATCATCAAAGTAGCTACATTTAATGAACAAGTTATTATATCAATTGAATTTATGTTTATATTTTATCACATCGTTAAGATTTTTACTTGTTTAAAATTTTCACATCATTCCATGCCTTAAAATTAATGACCTAAAACTGCAATAGATGTACGGACTGGTTGCAATGAGTACAGGATAATTTAATCTTGAAAACAATTAAAATTTCCTGTACTCATTAAAAAATTATAAATCTACGTAATAGCTTTTGATATTATGTAAATTTTAACTTGTTGATATGTATTCTTATATTAGAATGCTCCTCCTAACTCTAATATTCATGAGGTGTGTGGTGTTTATATATAGTAGAAAGAATTTAAAACAGAATTTTGAAAGTCATAAATATCTCCAAAAATTTTACTACCCCCAAAATAATTTTATTACTCCTAAGAATTCATCCAGCATAACAAAACTTTAGCCTTTAAAATTACAAGATTTATCCGGTATCTATCTTTTGCATTCTAATCAAAACCATCGAGTGTTAAGCACATCATTTACTATCAAAAAGTATGGCAACGCGGTTTTGACTTCGATGAAACAGGGAATCAACATTTTGAGTATATCCACGCAATATTGAACTTTATATCGAACTTTAGTTTACATTATTTATGCAATGAATTTTGAATTTAATTTTTTTGTGTGTATAAAAATAGAAAGAGATAAAAACGCTAATTGCTTTAGATAAGACTACAAGACAAGATTAAATGAGATAACCTTATCATCAGAACTAACTGTTGATAAGGTTATCTCTGCTTGGATTAGATATTTAAGGTATCTAATGTTATATTATTATTATCTTATCATTTAACTCTTTTTATAAAGATTTCATGTTGCATATGTCAAATAAAAATTAAATTGTTATTAAATTATGTATGCACATAGATATTTTCCAAGTTTCAGTTTTAATAAAATATTTACTATACGTAATAACTTCAAAATGTGACAAAAACATCTATATCGAAATTGTATTCTGAATAAAAATCATTAGATATAAATTTAAACTTATCATATTTACACTAGAAGGATTATACATTGTTGACCATGATAATTCAACATACTTGTTCCCCAGTAAATTTGACGTTAGTAGTACGTAACTAAAGTCAAATTTATTGAGGAAACAAGTTAATTAATAATAAAAATAAAATTTTCAAAACATATATGCAAATCATTAGTATTCAAATGCATATGCATGAAAAAATGTTAAATTGTGAGTGTTTAGAAAAGTTGGACTGAATGTTTTTCATTTAGCAGTCGCAATTTTTTTATGTAAAATTCGTATTATTCCTCTCGTAAGAACCAAAACCTACCAGCATGAGTGAAATTTCCATCACAGCAAGATCATAAATTTTTAGGATTCTTCTTTATCAGACTAATATATTTCTCTACTCATGATTGTGAGACTTCATGGCTACCGACTGAATATTGAATGAATGGATTCGAAATGCCGTATTTAAATTCTAACGGGATCTCGCCGGCTCCATTCAGAGAACAAATATTTTATTTTCTCAAACTTGAAAGATTTACTGTCATTGTGCATTTTCTAATTCAAGAATTTTGTTTGAGCATAGAATGGCAAGTTATCCAGTTTCACTTTTTGCAAACGAGAATTAATATGGTATGGACCTATGCTTTAAAAGGTATTCCACATAAATACCAATACCTAAGATGAAATCGAATTCATAAACTGCTGAACTGAAATCCAATCTGTTAATCATTAATTCGACATGGCTTAGTGGAAGATATAGTATAGATAATTATGTTTGGTATAACGGGTTGTTTAAAAAATTCAACATTGGTGAGGCATATTTCTGATATGTTCGACTAATTTGTTTGGTAAGGATCTCGATTCGAAAGTGACTTCCAACTAAAGAAAATCCAATTCATTGCGTTGAGTTGATAATGCCTAGAAGACATCCCTTAAAGACAACACCTTTTCTTATTCTTTGTCTCATGTGCACAAATTGTGTTGTGCACAAATACGTAATAAAATGCATTTTTTTTCTTCCAAATATGTGTAATTTATTCTCATATAACCTATTACGTCTGTCGACCATGTATCAATCATCTAAAATGTTTCCCAGCCACAAGATCCACCTAAAACCGCAATATCCTTTAATTGTTTTGAGCAGTGTATTTCATATTTGAGAATTTGTATTATTTTTGCAAAACTTAAAGCCAATTTCAGAGTATTTTTTATCATTCAAACAGAACAAAAGTTTTAATGTTCAAATTTCCATTCGATTATAATTTTTCTCGAAAACTTCATTTTTATTCAGGATAGCTGTTTCAGTGAATTATATATGAGGAAATTCAACTCTCGTATTTTTAATAACAACCGTTTTCCATTTCAATGACGTTGCTTTTCATTCGTTTAAAATAATTAAGGAATTGGGGGTGTTAATACAAAAGTAAATATGAATATTTATATATATTTTTAAAATATAAAAGTACAAAGCTAATTCTGTAAAATAATGGTATTATCAAGCATCCCATTTATGAGGCATGTTCAGATTTTTGTTATGAAAATATCTAAATATAGTCGAAAATCTCCCATTTTGTTCTCATTATTTTAGGAGCATTTGCATAAAATTTTATAGAAATAATTTATTGGTACCACAAAATATTTTGTATTTTATTTAAAACACAATATATATAAGAATCTTTGGTATTCATTAGAATATCGAAAATTTAATTTTCTCACACAACCGTTCAATATGTGAATTTAAATATTAAAATTTAAAAATTTTGAACACGATAATGCTTCAAACAATTTACTTTTCACAATTGCGATATTTTTTCAATAGCTGAAAAATTTAATTGTTAACATAACATGGAATGTCAAGAAAATAAGAGATAGTAAATGTATGCAAATTTATTTTTTAAAAAACATAGCTGCAGTTATTGTAATAAGAATTCTTGAATGCAGTTTTTCAAAATTCAAAATAACTTGCATTTTTGCAAGAAATTTTTAATCTATATCTCTCATTTATCAACTGAAAGTTATTGTAAAGCTTATTTTGTTACATTCACAGAGTGTTAATTTTACAAAAAAAATCCCCAGAAGTGTATCCACATGTTACATACGATATTCATTACTTACGGTAAACACAAATTCATTGCAATAAGTGTACACAAAGAAAATATAAATTCTTTCTTTTTTATTTGACAGTGATTAGTATTGAACTTGAGGCTTTTCACTCTTCTCATTCATTGAATTTAAAATATAGTCAACCTTTTTATACGTTTTCCCCGTTTATTTCAATTAGTAACAAAGTTTTCTAAGGGTTTTAGCTAATTTAATTAAATGCAAAGTTTGGTTTTTCGTAATCCTTGAATAAAAAAATTATAGCAGGAAATATATGTGAGACTTATTTTGGTTTTCGCGGATAATGTAAATATGTGTTCATAAAACGCAGTGAATTTAATTTATATTGTATTTACGAATCAGCATCATTGCATAGGAGTATAGATAAAGAACATTCTATATTTTAACTGATCAATAGTTAGTTTAACTGATTACCCCTATTTATTGATTCGTTGGTGTCTTTCTATCTAACTAATACTAGAATACAAGAGCAACTCAGCGATAGTTTGAACATCGATTGAAACCCCAACCACTAATCTTGAAATTTTTCATTGATTGCCATTGAATTTTCTTAGACACATGTGACTGTTCGTTAGATTGTTACACTACGATTAGTCTTTTGAACGAGAGGGATAATTTATTCCATATTTACGGATTAAAAGGATTTCAAACCACAAGATATCTACCACTCAGCCAGATATCTGGCACATTAGTTGTTGAGTGAAAAGGTATAGCTTTGACGACTGTACTTACATTTCCTTCAAAATGAAAAGGGTTGTCAGGAAACATTATGTAAGTTAAAAAAAATAAAACAAAAAGTAAATAAATGCCAGAATTTTTTTAATTATTTTGCTCTCCCCTATGGAAACCTACCAAATCCACCATTGGTATTTAGTCCAACTGTTTATGGGTTTAATTCCCACATTGGATTTGGATATTTGTAGAGGTTTACAATCCACTTTAAAGTTAAGTTCTTGTTCTAATGGATCTTTGTGTGCAAAAAGTTACCGTTGAGCGATAAACAAACCAAATCCATGTCCTCTAAGGGAAGTCAAAATGGTATTTTTGGCCAATTTTTCCTTTAAATGAATTCAATGTTCCAGTTTCATTCTTCCACCAATCAAATTAATTGATGACATTCTCATTTGATTCTACAATATTTTACAATGAAATTTATAGAATAACCATGCAGAATGAATAAATTTTTTTTATTTAACTCGAATTTTCTGGATCATAGAATGTACAGTCAGCCTCTATTTCTGTTCGAGATAATGTTTCAGAGCTATTAATATATTTTACGATATCATACAGTTAATACAAATAAACGCATATTAAAATATATTTTATTATTCCCAGAAAAAAAAAAGAGTATAGCTATTTGTAAAAATAATAGACTACCTTAATAAAACAATGATTATCTGAATCGAAAAATTCAAAATGCATAAAATGAAAAGTAAAACTCGAATCATGTTCTAAATTACTGTTGTGTTGTGATACATATTGCAGTTAAAATAGTCTTTTCAGAGAAAAAAAGGTAGAACTTAATATATACATTTCTTATTATCAAAGTTGGGAGTTATCAAGGTTGAGGGGAAAATGACCTATTAACTCTTTTTATGTATGGAAAACCCATAAATATTGCAAATTAAAGTGAAAAATCGGTGTCAAAGTTAACTTTCGACAAGCCGTTAAACTTCCTTTGTCCCACGAGTGTTTAGTTTGACTAAAATAAAACAAGGATACGCGGTCATTCACCCGGCCTTTCTTTTTTTTTTTTTTACCCTAATCATATTTTTCACATGGTTAAATGTAGATCCTTACTTATAATTGTAAGTGGAGATCTTCCTCTAAAATCGAAAACGATGAGAAAGAAAGGGGAAAAAAATGATAAGTGTTGCCATTTCCGCGTGTAAAGTATCGTATTATTTTCCCTTCACTTCACTTTGTTGTGACCCGAAAGGTTAACTTCCGGCAAAAACAAATGAAGGAAGGGACAAGTCCACAGCAAAGAAAAGGGTGGGCCCGAAATGTGTGGATCACGAATTTAGATCAACAGGTCGCCGTGATTGGTTGATTTTGACCCGAAAGCGGGAAAAATAATCGTGATGAATTCGTTTGCTAACAATACCGCTCGCTGTTTTCTTGGAATACGTTTGTTCTGAAATTTTCTTCATGGCTTTTGAATTATTTTTAAATTAAAAAATAAAAGATTTTTTTCCTTTGAAATAAACCAATTCATTTAAAACTGACAAGTGTATGTGAATTAAATGAGTTTCTCAATATTTTATTCTTTTGTATTTTTAGGTTGATGTATGTTAATTTCGACGTTTAACATAAGAAAATCTGGGGAATATGAAGTTTTGGTTAATGCATAAATAAGAAAGATGTTTGTTGTTCCAAAATTGCATAAATAATAATAAGAAAACATTTTTAAGCTAATATTTTTTATTTTGTCTTTTCCAAATTTCATAGTTTAAGCTATTTTAAGCAGGAGTTTGATTAAGTATATTAAAATCTATATTTTAATGTATTTTTCTTTTATTTTATAAATCATTCTACATAACGCTTATTGGCTTAACTAAACAACATCATTTCAAATACTTCAGCTATGATTATTAAAGATATGAATTGATTTTGAATCAAATATAAATGTTTTTCTAACATTTATTGCTTTTATTTGTTTTTGAATGAAGTTCCATACAGTGTACGTGATGTTCGTGAGCTATACCAAAAGGAACTTGGAAAATTTCCAAGCACACTCTTTGCCAAAAACCAAGAAGAACAATCTCTATTCTATTGATTACTAAGAATGAAATAAAGCTTTCACTCTTCCTTACAGAGGAATGAAATTTAAATAATTTGGTTAAAGTGAGCATCCTTATATGAATATAAGCATTACAATTTTTTCAAAGTTTCCTGTGTTTATAGATTTTTGGATTTGAGAAAAATATTGGGAACAAGTTTAAAACTGCACAGAAATATGCCGCACTAACTTAAACTTTAAGTATTATTGCTCTTTTATATTTCAAGTTGATCAAAACTGTAAGATTTTTCTTTTTAATTATTTTTTTGTTAGGTTTTTAGCCCAGTGGGTCATATCCCTTCTATTCATAATAAATTGACTAAACATAACTAACAGTAAATTGATAAGAAAAGTAAGTGTTCCCAATAAAAATAATTGTTCCTTCATGATGATAAATAAAATCAAAGTAAATTACACAATAAATAACGCAAGAAATTACAAGAAGAAAGAAAAAATACAAAATTGAACAAACTAATTATACAGTAAATTATAGAAGAGATTATTACAAAATTCAAAGTTGAACAATCAAAAAGTACATTACAGTGAGAGAGAAAATGTAAATAAATTTAAATAAAAATTAATATTACAAAATTTTTTTATATATAAATATATACATCAATGCATGAAATAATCATACTAATCTATAGAACATAATTAGACCAGTATGCGCTCAAACATAGAAAGTATAGTTAGTATTTATTTATTTATTTTTTAATTATAATTAAATATTATATTAAGATAATATTTTCTTAAATTATAACAAACAAAACAAGACAATTGTAAGATTTTGCGTTAAATGTGCATCAGTAAAAGAATAAAATGTAAACAAAAATAAATTAGTGAGAAATATTGAAAATTAATTTAAGTTCTTGAATGAACTTATGTTTATCCTTTTATTATTTGAAATTTACTGTACATAGTATTCATATTACGTCATAAAAGTATCACACCAAGGAGATATTAAATTGAACTAAACCAATCCTATTTAAAGAAGGATAAATAATTCTAATCAGTCTCATATTCATCTTTCAGTCTTTATTAATCCCTTTAGGTAAAAATATAATTTTAGCAGTTTTTAACCCTGATTCTATTGACGACATTGTCATCGATTTCTATGCACTTCTTATTCATTTTGCAAACCAAAGAAGAATGCTCTTAATTTTTACACTGCACATAATACAAGGCATTGGAACTGCGCACAACACGTAAGCGTCACTGCGTTTCTTGTCGAGATTACATTATTAACTGACATTGTAAACATTTTTAATTAATTATATTATAATCTATATTATGACATTGTACGATTTCTGATTATAATATTATTTACATCGAAATGTATTAAGATATTGAATTTCATTAAAATATTTTTTTATATAATAAGCTTTTTTTTTAAAAAAAAAGGATTTTTTTCAGTAAAATATGACAATTGAAATTCTTTTGAAATATATAACAAATTTATATGCAAAATTTGGTTTAGTTTAAAACATTTCTGTAAAAAGGCAATTTATTTAATAAAAATTTCTTAATTGTATAAAAGATAAAATTAAGATGGCTCTCCTAAATGTTATGCTTGAATAAAACTCTAATATTATATTTAAATAAAAATATACTAAGCATCAGTCTCAAAAACTTTTATTAATATTAGGTTGGGGGAAAAGAAATCTATTATTTTTACGTGAGCTTTATGTAACTTCTTTTGGATTCACTTTGTAAAAAGGTTTAAAACAGCTTTCATGTAGATTTTTAGGTCTTGCGCGTTACGACTGCTGACATGCGGTTAACTTCGATCATTTTTGATATTTTATAGACATTTTCGACGATGCTGTATCCACATGCGAGGTGCATCTCTAACATCAAAAATACCCGAACGGAATCGACGAAACAAAATTTGTACGTAACTGGTTGTTACAGTCTTATATAGGACGATAAACACCTTTCACAATTTTAGCCACCCGGCTATCTTTTTCGCCGTTACAAGAGAAAAACGAAAATGTATCGAATTTTTTGTTTGTTGTCTTCTATTTTTAAAACCTTGTACTCATAACTGAATTAATCAAACAAAAAACCGCAAGAGAATATTTTAGTGTCCAATGTCACCTTTCCAACGAGCATAAATCTGAAATTGTTTGATAGATACCTCACGAGATAGCGATCACAACAGACGTCTACCGAAAAAATAATGGATTACTTTTTCCCCAAACTAATATATTTAAATAGCTGGATAAATATTAAATTTTTTCGGATATAAGAAACCAGTAAGTAATGCATGTTCATAGTAGAAATACTACAATTTTAAATGAGGCAAAAATTTAAAGTAAAAAGTATTGATTAATATATTTGAATATTCCATTCTGATAAAAGGAATCTATTATTCTTGTTAAACCACGAAATACATATTCATCTTCTCAAAATAATTAAAACAAATATTTATTTCTATTTTTAAGAAGTGAAATAGAATGTTTTCTGCTATTATATTTCAAATGATGTGATTTGATAAAAATCTCCAGATTCATACTGATTCTGTTTCTTTTTCTTTCTTAAAAAACATTATTTTGAATTTTCGTTTTTTCTAATAGACATGATTTTAAAAATTATTTTGCTAGAAATGTGTTTAATTTTTCTCTGTCAATGCTTCCAAATCATAATTTAAGAGATAAACATCGTATCATTCCACATGGAAGATATTGCGTCCACGACCTGTTTAATATGCATCAGCCGTCATTAACGAACACGATGAATCTTTGGTTAGGTCGGGATTCCGATAAAGAGATGCCTTAAAATAACAAGAATGAATGTCCAAACCAACAAGGCCCCTCATTGCTCATAATCCCAAAAGTTAAAAATGGATCTTAAAAAAATGTTTGCGATTCATTCTAAAATAAAATGTTATTTATTTAAAAAAAAATCATGATTTTTTTTCCCCCAACTTATTTCTGTAATAAAAATGGATACGAAATGTAATAATTTTTGTTACAGTCGGATTTATTTTACTACAAATTAATTTAGATAAAATACATATGAATTTATATTCCTCTTTTTATGATTACTTTGTATTTAAAATGCCTTGGGGTAAAATTAATTTTGGTAAAGCTAGTTTTCTTTGACACAAATGGCTTTGATTATTCTTAATTATTCGAACCATTGAATCTAAAAGTATAGAAATTGCTTTTCGTTGACTCTCTTTCGGCTACCTAATAAAAGTAAAATATATGCATTAAAAATAAACCTATATCAACATATAAGTTTATGATTTTAGGTTAAATATCTTCGAAAAAAATTAAACCATATAAATTTAATAATGAAAACTATCATACTCTAAGTTTAGAAATAATGAGCTATCAGTTTCTTGTTTAATCTAGGTGCTTACAAAAGAAATAAACATTATTTCTCACAACATATTTATAGGATTTTTATATCTCATATATTTGTTAATGCATCCCTTAAAGCCTATTTAAATAGCATTGCACGCAAAGCAATATAGGATACTTTAACAGAGTAATTTTCTATCCTTATTTTATATGATTAAATACTTTTATTCATTTCTTTTTTAGGAATTCAGGTTTTGATAATGAGTTTGAAAATATAAGCCTAGATATAATTTGAATAGCTATCTCACCATATCACGTGCAAGTAAAATAATAGCTTTTTATGCATTTACTTATACAATGAATAACTTTATTTATGTAACAATTTTGTAACTTCTGAAAGAGATTTGGCGCCTATAATTGATATATTGCTTAAAGCAATAAGAATATTGATCAAATGACTCTGAATAGTTTAAAAAACTAAGTTACGAAAAATGGTTGAAAAATACCATG
>JAPDSC010059139.1:8936-25359 GCA_026290005.1 Latrodectus geometricus
TTACGTTTTTCTTTCATGAAGGTGAAAATACAAGTCAGGTAGCTGATAATGGGGAATGATGTTTACGTTCTTAATACTGTAACAGCCACTTACGTGGTGTAATTTTGGTTTCATCGACTCCATTCAGGTATATCAAAAGTTAAAGATACACGTTACTTTATTACATACAAGTTATTTACTTTAATTTTCATTACCTTTTAGTTAATAACATGTCAACACTGCTGATTGGTGAGAAGATTGGTTCTCATCTCGGTTATATAATAGTAAATTTTCCTTTGATTAATTGCGCATGATTTCTTGTAATATATATTTTCTTTTTAATTTCTTGTTTGATTTCTTGTAATATATACAATATGATTTCTTGTAATCTACCAAAAATTTTAGTTTCTTCTTTAGTTGGTGAATGTATTTTATCTTTTGATAAAGATTTTATTTGATAATCTAAGTAGCGTTGTATATTGAAATTTTAAAAAGGAGATCATTAACTTAGGCTTTTCTTTGCGTTCTTTATAAAAGGTATCGAATATTCAAAAGAAATATCAGCAGCTAAAAGTTTGATATTAAATTCTCGAATATTAAATCATTCGTGTTTTTTTTATTTCTTTCACTTAATTCTAGCTTTCTAGAAAATTTTCAGGTGTATTACTTTTTTTTGTTTAAAAAAAATTCAATTTAGTTACATAACTATTATTTACTTTAGATAAAATCTATTACAATTTGAAAGCTACTATTAACAATCTCAACATTTATTTCAGGAAAAATTATTAAAGCATATTGTTTTAGTTAAGTAAACAATAACTTATGAAAAGTATACAGAGATTATAAATTTAAGATGAGCACGCTTATTTCTTATTGAACTAATAAATATGGTTCTATAGTAGTTTTATAAATTTTTTTAATGAAAAAATAACAATTTTTTGTTTACACTTTGTCATTTTACGATGTTACATAAAATATTGATTTAATTTATATTATCTGAATATGTTACATAAACTAGCAATTTGTATATTTCAGTTCACTTTTTCAGTTTATCTCTTACATAATATTTTGATGCGCCTCTATCGTGGACTTAAATCAATAGTGATGAATTAAAGTTTTTCCGTTTATTTATAAGCAAACGTGCAAAATAATTGAATTCTAGAAGGATTTATTTTATAAAAATTAAAATAAAATAATAGGAGAACATGTCTATATTTGCAATTTTTTTTTTCGTTTTCCCAGGTAATAATCAAATTTAAGATTCAAGAGCATAATTATAATAATAAACTATTCTTAAACAATGAATGCATATCAAAATACTAGCAAAATTTTCTGGATTGTATTTAATTTGCTTGCATGTGATTATAAAATTAGTATCACCACTGCTCATTTTCCGAAAAAACATCCTCTCTAGTACAATAATGAAATATATACAAGAGATAATATTCAATGACAATATAAAACTATGCTTTATATAAAAAATTTTAAAAAGAAACATACTTCCCCTAATAATTCACTGTGCCTCGAAAAAAAGGTTGTAACAAAGTAAAAAAAAAAAAAAAAAAATTACAATCGCGTGGCTTTTCAACTTCTAAACTTTTCATTTACATTTAAAAACTAACAATGATTTATTAGAAATAATTAATTATAAGAAATACTGTATGATGTGCTTATAAGTAATTCTGAATCCTAACTAATTTAAAGAAAAGTCTCCAAAATACTCATCGAAAAAATTTTCAACATTTATATACGTACACGCACTAAGGATAAATGTTTGATTTTCAATAATAAGTTTTTGAGTGTTGAAATTTAATATTTTAAGCGATACAGCCATGATTACTCAAATATGGTCTTTTAAAATTTAAATATTCGCAAAAATAAAATACACTTTTTTTAAACAACATAAATATATGTAGAAAAGGCATAACGTGATTGTGTCAAAGAATTTATAGTGAATTTATGTGATTAATAATGAAAATTTATGTTTATTCAAAAGAATTAATAGTAAAGTTATGGTATTGAAAATTTTATTATTTAAAGTCAAGCTTATTTTAATCTTAATTCAGATTGGTGTATTGATGATCACCACACACACACATGTGCCATTTGACAGTTTCACACAATATTTTTTGCACCAAATTTGTCGTGTGCCGAATTCACTATTGGAATTTTACAGTCATTATTGCATAAAAGAGTTCTAAATGATTCAAAGATATATTTTTCAATTCAAAAGATATAATGTTGAAAGATTTATCGTTGTACAATAAAATTGAACTACTTCCTTTTGTTATATAGGAATACATACGTATTTAAATATGTGTTTTCCATATATTCGTTCATATATGTGTATATTCAAATTATCTTTCCTCTTTTTTCAATTAAAACTAAAAGATTTTTGTTTTAATTTCCTTAGAATTCAAATCTCACGATAATAAGTGGTTTTTTTAAAATATACATGCTCAATAATAATTAGTAATAGAAAGCTTTTGTGAAATTCCACCCGAAATTAACACATCATTACTTGCGAAACGTTTCATCCAGTAAAATTTAGATATTGATAGAACAAAATTTTTACTAAAATATATGTTTCAAACTAATTTGTGTTATTTTATTAATCATTAAATGAGTCAGTTTTGACTTTAAAATAATTAATTTTGTAATAAACAAATAATAAATCTAATGACACAGATTTGTACAAGTAAGTTTTTAATTTAAAAATCAGCAGTTATTTTAATTAAATGGTTTTTAGAACTGAATGAAATTACTTCAATAACAATATATGGCCCATGAATTACTAGTAAGAATTAAGTAATATAAGTTGTAACAATAAATTACATTTAAAGGCAAACTATATGTTTGCGATTTTCAATATATTTGTGTGAACTGCGATAATATTTTCCTCCAAACTTTCAGAAATGTTTACCTTTATGGAAGAAATACATGAGATTGTTGATCTTAACTATAATTTCAGTAGTCAATCATTCTCTTTAAGCAGTTAATCATTATCTGGTGACTGTAAAATCTAATAAAGAGAGATTAAAATCTAAAAATTACTGATAAGCTTTCTAGTTGTCACTTCGTTTTTATAAAAGCATTATAAGAAAATACTGTTGACAATTTTTTAAACGATAATATCCTTAAAGTACAAAAAATAAGGAATGTGTTTTAGGTCATATACAACCTGTTCTGAGAATATAGAAACACAAATGATCACTTATTTTATTTTATTTTGCTCATTTCATTACCCAGGTAAGGATCGAACATGAAAGAAATAAAGACCAAATGAAAAAAATGCAACATGTTTTGTATTTCATTATCACATTGTTAATCATATATAATTTCTTTGGGGTTATACATTTTCATTGAAATATTTCTTTCACAAATTTAATACCTTGTGACTGACAACGAATCGCAGTTTGTCGTCCATTTCATTTATCTCAAGTATGGATGGTGCAAAGAGTAATAACAAAATAACAATTTATAATAGGAATCACTTAACGCCAAAAGCAGGGAGTTTTGTCATGCCAATAGATATGGGGTGTCAAAAATAATTTGCATGGAATTCTTTTCCGGATAAAAAATCTGCTGTCGTGAAGAACGAAAGCAGAAGACACGCATAAGTCGCCAATTTCTCAATCCGCCCATTGCATTCAGAGTAAAACTGCATTCAAAAATCCACCTTCGACTTCCAATCTTTCCTTTTGTGCGCAACTCTTCAAAGTTTGGGATGGGTAACATCGCTACCTATTCATGTCCCTCTTCCATCGTTTTAACGGCTTCTCCCACCGCCCTAAAGATTAGAAAAGAAGATTTCCTCCGCTATGTCATATGCTAAAAGATCTCCGCCAGCCATTTCAGACAGTTTCTTTGTTGGCAATTTTTATGGGTTCCGGAACCTGGAAGAGAGGAAAAGATCTTCTCTCTGCCATCTATTTCTTTTTCTTTTTTTCTTCTTACTTTCTTTTGATCTTCCATCAGCAGATCAGATTAATATGAAAGAGGCTTATATATCATAAATGAATATCTATCCTCTCTTCCCAATCTCCCTTCACTGCCTATGTGACGTGGAAATAAAAATAAGTCACAAAAGCCACTTAGTTGCTTGTTTTCACTTGACTTGTACCTTGCCAATATTGAAAACTTTTTAAATCAATTTCGATTATACTTTGAAAAAGGAAAGGAACTTTTGTCATAAATTTAAATATAAAAAATTCAACTCTCCTTCCTCCTTGTTCAAAACAAACTTCCTAACAAGTTTTAACTTTCGAACTATATATACATACAGATACAAATAAAGATAGAGAGAGAGAGAGAGAGAGAGAGAAAGAGAGAGAGAGAGAGAGGGGGATTAAACTAGATAATTTAAAGCATCTTAAACATATAATGCTTGTCATAAACAAAATAAATTGCTTAAAGTGTTTACATATTGTAAATGTTCTTATTATATTTTCTAGAATATAAGATATGTGAAAATAAAAAAGATTAATATTTAATTTTGATTTGTTTGTATTATATTAGGCAGGCATAAAAAGATTGTGACAGGGTTTTAAGCAACTTTACGTTATTAATTTATTTATAAAAAAATACTTAACTATGCGCTAGATTAATAAAATTTTCTTAATTTTTAATAAAAGGAGAATATTCTTTATGTTGTTTCAATTTTGCAAAATATTAGACATTTTGAGGATAAGTCGTTCCTTTTCTCATTCTCTTTAATCAACATAGTAAAATAAAATTGCTGCTTCCAATTTAATTTTAAAAAAAACTTTAAATAATATATTTATATATGTATATATTTGCAAAGAACAATAATTTTATTGAGAACTTACTTTTAGAGTAAAATTACTTTTACTTCGAATGGATAAATCTTTTTTTTTACTCATAAAATGTAAAACAAATAAAAATTTCAATGATATTTGTTGAAAGGAGACTAATGTTTCAATTCAGTTATATAATCGATAAATATCTCACTGATACTGATAAAGATTAGTATATAATTTAGCTTTTTGCTTCTGTTTTCTGACAAATAAATTTTATTTAGTTTCTTATACTGACCTACTTTCTAATATCAATATCGCAAAAACATCAAAAGATATGATCAAAAGATATGAAATCTGTAGCTCAAAGCTTGTATAAAATTTAAAACATGTTTTCAAAAGAATAATGAAATAAACAGAAGCTCTTAAATGAAATTGGGATTAATAAAAAATTAATCTCTAGATAATTTTTTTGGAACAACTTTGATATACCCCCCAAAAATTAAGCGCCAAATCTGGCACTCCCTACGTACTTTTTAGGGTTGCTCTTTCTTATTTTGGTGTTGCTAATTTAGGTTTTTTCAGCCTTTAGATTTTTGCTGTTGCCAAATTTAGTATTTTCTTGCATTTTGTACCATATTTTGAGTTATTTTTTTAAAGTTTTTTTATGTATTTATTATTTGTACTTAGCAAGAATCCATCTTGGCGAGAAAAAAGTCACCAAAAACAGGTATTTTGGTTGGTGTGAAAAAAATGTCGCCAAATTTCCGATTTTGGGGGGTGTATCAAAGTAGTTCCTAAATGTTATACAATGTTATACATGTTTTCAAAAGTAAAATAAATAATGAAATAAACAGATGCTCTTAAATGAAATTGGGATTAATAATTATTAACATATTAAAATCTATTAAACAAAGACTTTAATGAATCGTCACTTTTGACAGCGAAAATGAATGAAAAAATTAATTTATATGTTTTCAATTGTTTTTTATTTTATATCAATACTACATCTTCTGCATCTTACCATGTACACATATCATAATTTTCCGAACACAGCTCACTCAAAGTGTTTTAAAGTGAGATTTAAGACATTCCGCATCTTAAGTTAGTGAGGAGGGAGGAGTCTAAGATCAATTCCCGAGGGGCTTCCAATAGGAAAAGGGGTGACAAATGCTTTTACTTAAATTAAAACTTAAGCGAATCTCATTGAAGGTCACACTTAATATTGACTTTCATTCAATGCTGTTAAACTCAAAGGAGAAATGAAGTAAGCCTTATCTGCAGAAAAGCTGTTAACATTATTAATGGTCATGTGACTTGGACGATAGGATCTTTACGCTTTCATTAATCAGTCGGCTAATTACTCGTATGTCAAGCAAGCAAGAGTTTGTGATGGTTTCTTTTGCAATTATCAGCGAAATTCTCGGGCATATCGTTTGAAACCTCAGAGTTGGAGCAGATTTTGGACGGTCTCCCTCCCTCCCTCCCTAGATGTGATAGGTAACTGGCCCCCCTACCTTCGTTGCCTCAAACGAAATGATTTTCGAAGATTTGCGCGAAAAACGTAAGTGCCAAAGATAAAAGTAAAATTAGAATCAATGAAGTTCTGAACATTTTGTCACATGTAGTGCTTTGGCAAAGAAATAAAGGAAAATGTTTCTGCTTTCTAAATCTTAGCAGTCTTTCTGTAAATTAATTTTAGACCTCTTGATATATTTATAGTTTATCATTTAAATATTTTTAAACTTGCTTTACATTTTCTTACCTGCCTTCCATGCTGTAAGCATTTCCAAGAAGGCATCTATCCAACAATGGAAGATCTTATATATATATATATATATATATATATATATATAGGTGTTATGTATTAAATATTTTACAAAGAACTTTCCAGCTAAAGTTTAATAATCGAGTAATTCAATCTATAAAAAAATTAAGTCTGTAAAAGTTATTACATAAGCAGAAATTTCAAACTACAGTTGCTCTTAATTCAAACTTGTAACTTCTTTTAAAACTTACCAGGGAGCTTTTAACATTTAATTACAAAGGTACTTTATTTAAAGATATGTACATATGAATGTCAATATAGAGAAATGTATGAATTCATGTGTCTCGAAAACACAAAACTATTTAGTAAATAAGTTAGTTTAATTGTTTAATATAATTAGAGTTCTCATAAATTTAAATGTATAACTACTACAGAGTAAAAGTTTATTAGTAAGCAAGTCACAGTAAGATTTTCATCCAAAAAATTGTAATAATAATATGTCATTTGTGTGTGCATTTCCCAAATGTTAACATTATTGTAATCTACATGTTAATTTATGGGTTGAGTATAATTAACATTTCTAACTCTTGTAATTAAGAACCATAATCACATTTAATTTGGGCTCTTAACATAGCGGATTTCAATAAAGTGTAGAAAATAAAATAAAAAACATCTTCCAGTCGGGCCTTTGTATGTGCACACATAATGGTACAGCTACATTGTAATATTTGCATTCTATTTAAAAGTCATTGGCTTACGTTCTTCCGTGGCTCAGAAAAGCTATGAGGAAATTTTTATACAAACCACACCATATTTCAGAAATAATACTAAAAACGAGCAAAACAGTTAGAGAAAAACAAAAATGCAAATGGGTACAAATAGAAGCAGCACAAATACAGGATGATTGCAAAATAATCCCTCCAACAAAATATCAGTCATATTATAATTGAAACTATAAACCATTGTAGTTTTATTGTTGTTTTGGCACAATAATTTTGTCTTCTAGTTATAGAATTCGAGTTAGGTTAAGAATAAACACCAAAACAGTTGATAGGTTTCAATGGTCTTTTCTAGTAGAAAATTAGGCAGACAAAATTTTGTAAATTTCTCTAAAATTAGAAGAAACATGTCATTTAGTATTCTTTAATAATTTTATCTCATGATAATATGTAATATAATGAAGTTCTTGATTCTTCTCAAAAGTTATCAAACTTGGAAATTGTCGATCATTTCATTTTACGAAAGAAAATGTGGAGTCGTTTATGACTGGGGGTCATCGATTTTCCTTTTATATCTCTGTTTGATAGAAATGCATTTATAAATATTTCACCAGTGAATTAGGAAGAAGGAATTCCGAAGCAATTTTTTTACAAAGAAGATTCAATGAATATTCACAGTAACTGAATTTCCAGGGAAAAAAAGCTGTTAAATTCTACATTGTACATTTCTGTTTTCAAAAATAACGTTGTTCTATGACTATCTTCATTGTGTCACTTATCTTGGCTCGTATTTTTCCGAGGAACTAAAGTGCTATATACTCAATAGCAGGATCCATCATCTGGAAGCATCTTCATTGCAAAATAAAATTATTTCTAATCTTGTAAACACATCTTTTAAGATCGAACTTTATCATATATTAGAGTTTGTGTTATGGATTTTCTTGAAAATCACTTCACAAGATAAGGTGTCATCAGGACCCACTTCGTGATCTAATATACTCCTCGTCTCTGGAACTCAAACCATGTGACAGTTAGCTTTGTGGGTATTTTTAATATATTGAAAGTTTTGGTTATTGAAATAACTCACTAGATTTAAAACACAGCATCTTATGGCCTGGTCATAGAATCCCCAGAATGCACTGTGGTCAACCGTGAAAAAGTTCTATCTTGCCAGTAAAGATGGTAGTTGAAAATGATGGCCATTCTGGTAAAAATGTTTGAAAAATGAAACTTTTTTAAGCCACCTTTATTTTTAAATCTATAATTCATAAAAATATACTCCTATGATATCAAGAAATTTAAATTACTTTTTATTTGCTGAAGCATATTTATTCCCATCAACATATGTCCTATAAAATTCCCTTACTCTCTGAGTAATACTTACGTGTGTAGAAAATTTTAAAATAAATAATTTTTTTAAAATAACTAATAATGATGACCATGAACACAATATCTTAAAAATGTTGGGTAAGTATTTACAGAGTTTTAAGGAGATATAAATTTAATGATTGTTTAGAATATTTCTCAAAAATATAACTATTTTCACTATTTATTGTAATTGAATAAAAGCAACTTAGTGACAGAAGAAAAATTACTATTTAATGTATTTAAACTTTAATCAAAATATTCTAGATTCAGTCAACTTTTAATATCAAAGATAATGAAATAGAGATTTATTCAATGTGATTTGCTCTCTCATACAAATATGTCATATTTAATCAAAGTAAGCTTAACTTTGAAGTAAAGCTTATCAAAACTGCATCAACCGTTCTTACTTTTCCAAAGCAATTAAGCTTCTTGTTTCAGAAAATTTCATTTTATAGCAGAGAAAGATACATATTCCAATTTGTGAAACTTTTGATGCAGAAATATTCCTTTAAAAATAATTAATTATAAAAAAATATTCAGAAAATATATTTCTCAAAGCCAACCTGTAAAGCATTATTAATACTAAAGAAAAGAATTCTTTTTAACTTTTAGTAGTTTTTTTTTAATTCATTAACGGAAAAATCAGAAATGTGCCATGGGATCAAAGACGAGAATTTTTACAAAAGGAATATTTTCCATTAACTTCAACCGTCTGTTCTTCATTTTAAGTGGAAAGAAAAGTTTTCTGGATTCAGGCGCTCAAAGTTTTAGCAATGAAGTAGAGAAATAAAGGTTTCTCTGTTTCTGAATTAAATGATTTATTTCGTGAAGAATATTCCAGATATTTGAAGGTCCTACCAACAAAAGATACGCACGAGAACGCCTTTATTTTTTTTTTATTCCGGGATTTAAAAGTCGTCTCCAGTTTTTCCTAACCCTCCATCAATACGTGGAAGTCAAAGATTTTTGGAAGTCCCCGGGCAAAAGGAACTGGGAAGAAGTTTCAAAGTAATTATGCCTAGAAGCGGAATCGAGCTTTGGTCTTATATGCAAATGACAATGAAGTCTTAAATCCGGAGTTAAAATAATATTTTTTTGTATAAATTATTTTTCTTTGGAACAGTTTTCAATTAAACCTTCTTTGAATGATAATGCTAATGAGTGGAGATTAGGCTTAGCTCAGAAAGCGACTTTTTTTTCTCTGTAAGCGATTAATTAAAATATCCCGAAAAATTCGTTAAAATATTCTCTTAAAGAAAAATTCTCTTCAGTAAAGGTATCAACTTCTAGATATATAACTCTTACGTTAGTAAAAATTTTACTCTCCATTATTATGGAAACTCAATTTTTTTTTCATTTTAATAACTATGAAACTGAACAAATTTTTTTGTATTTGTGAAAATTTTAATCTCTGCCATCGAAAATGATTTTCATTGATTTAAAATGCTTTTAATTTAACGGGGAAATAAATTTATTATGTAAAAATAAATTTGATTCAAAAGTTTACTTTCATTTTTGTTCATTTTACATTGAATTATGTTTAATAAAGAAAGAATTTATTACATAATTTTATACTGAATATCCAAATCAGTAACTGTAAATCTTTTTAAGAGATTTATGTATACTTGTGTTTATAACTATACAAAGCATGGTAATAATTTTAATTCTCATCTTACTATTCATTCTATCAAACTTATATGCTTTATATTCTATTTCTTGAGCTTCTTGTCTTCTGATAGTTTAATATATTTCATACATTTGACTGAAAAATACGTTGGTATATTGCAGTCTTAATATTATTTAAACTCTTCTCAAATATATAATATATAAGCAAGAAAACCATGTGAAACTTCAAAATATCATAGTTAAAAAAAGAATCTTGTTGAATTTTTTTTTGTTTCTAATAGAGGGCACAATTGAGTAATTAACCCATTTGCCGCAACAAGGCCGGAAACTGCTTCTCATTTTATCGTTACCCGGTGGACCAAGTCATGGAGGTACGTGTATCATCGCCCACGCCACACCACCACAAACCCTTTTATACGGCGGGCAACATTGATCCATCATCTGAGGAAAGGACAGGAAACACAGAGAGAGAAAGAGAAAGTACATCCATACCTGAGCCCCAGTCCCCAGGGATTCGAACCCAGGTCCTCCCCCTCCGTAGTCAGTTATGCTAACCACTAGACAGGTTGGGCGGCTTGTTGAAACCTTATGATGCAGATTGTGTCTTAACTTATATTTTGAACTTCTTGCTACAGTTACAATTCTTAACTTCTTCATACAGCTATCCCCGTACTATGCATTTGGAAAACATTTTTTGGTCTGACCAATTGGTTAATAGGTCCCAATCATATAACAACATTTAAAGTGTCTCTAACTGGTTATACGATTCTCAAGCAACTTAACATAATTATTAATTGCATTTTCAGACAGATAAAAAGTTAGAAAAAGGGGGGGGGGTGAACTGTCAGAATTATTTACACAGTGCACAGCTGAAATATACATTATTTACAATGTTAACACTTTATTTGCTCAGAAAGTTTAATCATTTGTGGATATGGATCATGAAAGAATTTTCTTGCAAAATTATGAGTGTTATTTTGCAATTATAAAATTATGCATCTTTTAAGTGTGTAACGTTTTTCTCTCCTTTGTACTATTTCCAATTGTATTTTCTCTGAAAAAGGGAATGAGTTGGTTCAAAGTTCGATTTTTAAAATCAAATATACAAAGAAAATATAACAATAATCATGTTAATTAAACATAGAATAATTACTTAAATATTGAGTAATTATTCATTCGTGAATGTGTTAATGACAATATTTCTTTTTCTTAAGGGTGACTTTTCCTATTCTTCACAATTTTGTAATACATAAAAACATGAATTCTTCTACTGAAGTTATGCAAGTTGGTAAAGAATTCCAACATTTTATTTTAATTATAATAATCTGAATTGAAGAAGGAAAAATTTAATCCTCTAGTGAGAAAATTTACATAACTTCTCAGAACTTCCTAAAAAGGATTCCCTTGTTAGATCTTCGGTGTTACTTAGAAATTCAAATCTTCGCGACAAATGTTAACACATAAAAGTTAAATTTAAACAAACATTAAGTTTAAATTTATAAAATAAATCGAGTATTATTTTCATTTATTTCTGAAATAATCCCAAGATATAAACAAGCAAAATGCTAAAATTTCTAAAAACATTTTGAAAAGAATTCAGATATAAAGTTGTAATTTATAACAAATATGAAGAAATAATTTTAAATAAATCAATTTAACAATCACGATGAATTAAATTTGCAACTTTGAATCTGAAATATAGTTATGATATTTTATTTTAAGCAATTGTATCAAAAAAATTAAAATGTAATTTTAAGACTTGCGATTCAAAGTGGAAACAATGATTTCTATATACTTTTCAAATATCTAAAAATACAAATGAATTTGCTAACAAAATTCAAGCAAATAATGAAATTCATTGAATAATTATATACGAATTAATACTTTGTAATTTAAAATGTTTTAATACTAATCAATATTAGTATAAAAGCAATTGAATTCTTAAGAATAATGATTAATGAGACTTCAGTTCTCTTCTGGGGAGTAAACTTATCAAAGAGAAAGCAGAAACACAGTGAATACCTTCAGAAACATAACCTTATTTTAACACAATAAGTCCATTTTCTTGAGAGACTATACTTTTCTAAGAATCTTTAGACATTGTTCAAACTGCTTACGACATGTAATCTCTTGACATCATTCTTGAATAATGTCACTGCTTTCAAAAGTATTTCACTGGTTTTAATATAATTTGAAAGCAACGACTAAATTTTCATTCTAAATTAGTGATCTATTTTAGAATCTGTGCCACCAAGGACAGGCATCACATCAACACATGTTGGACTGCCTTGGACTGGACTAAGAGCATATTCTTAATAATCCATTTTCTGTATCGGACTTCATCAAAGTCGATGGTTTCAATTGATATGTCATCAGATGGGAGATTAGTAACAACAGAATTTTTCCTGAGTTAGAAAGATAGTAACTGAATATTAGGTAAAAAAAAAAAAGTCACTTGAATAGTGATGAGTCGCCTTAAAATTAGTTAAAAAATTAAGAAAAATTATCTGATTTAGATCAGTTATATTGAAGCTATCAGCGTTTTGCAATTAAAGTCAGAGATTATATCAAATAAATTTTTACCAAATTTCTTACGTTGATATTTTCTTAAGAATTTTTTTTACAAATAACTAAGTTTTTGATATATATGCTTATCTCGAAAATTGCTGAAAAAATACTTTTACATTACTGTTAAATTGTAGTAAAATATTCTTTCTGTTTATACCAATAAAAATTTAATGCTATCCTTTGAGCCGTCTACCCTGTGTAGTGGTTAGAGTACCTGACTACGGATAGGGAAGACCTGCGTTTGAATCCCGGCTTGGGTATGGATGTATTTTCTCTGTGTTTCTTGTCATTTCCTCATATGATGGAGGGAGGAATGTGTCCTGCTCTATTAACGGATTTGTGGTGGTGTGACGTGTGGAATGCTACTCGCCTCCGTGACTTGGTTCACATGTGCCCAGCGGGTAACGATAAATAAATAGCAGTTTCCAGCCTTGTTGTGGCGAAAGGTTAATCACCCAAATGCCCGCCATTAGAAACAAAAAAAATTTTTCTTTGAATAAATATTTTTTAATGAATAAAATGTTTTATTTTTTAAAAAATAAACTAGAAAATATTGTTTTAATTTTATGTAAGACTTTCATTTACATTAGTAATAAATTTTACATTAGTAAAATAATATTCAAATATATTTTATGATTATTGTAAATTCTTGCCTTGATTTCAATGTCAAATAGTTTTTATCCAATTTCCTTATTACATCTATTTAAATTAATGTATGTCAAGGGGGCCTGGTTAGGGCATCATTCCAGTTACCGGAAGGTCGTGAATTCGAATCCCATCTCATCCAAAGATCCGTCCTGTTTCTTAATGGCGTCTGGGGCACATAAAATATGTCGTGGTCGTATTGTCCTACATGTTCCCATTCCAAATTAATACCTCACGAGGTGTTAGGAGCCTTGGGTCTTCTATGGCTTCCTGCCTCTAAATTGCAAGACTGGGATGTGAACCAAAGTCATACTTACACGCTCGTGAGGGGGTGTTCTGTCCAAAACGGAAGACGCTTTTTCTGATTTCATTCGCCCAGTCCCTGACAAGCGGGCTTGGCTTCGCCAAGTGTCAGAAGTAAACAACAACAACATGATTAATATATATATATTTCTATATTGTATGATGTTTTATTTATAGTTCTATATTAAACCTATTTCTGTATAAATAAAAATCAATATACCAAGTGAAAATAAACAAGGATTATTTTTTTTGTATTGCTTTTTATTTATATCTTATTCTATATTTTTTTTCTTTTTATTGACCTTAAATTTGGGATTATTTACAATAACTAATAATTTCCTTTTTTAAAATAAAAGTTTTCTACAAGCAAGATTTGCAACTTTTCAAAAGTATTTAACTTAATATTTGACAAGTAATTTTCCAAAAATCAATGCAACTATGATTTATTAATAACCGAATTTTAATTTAAAAAATGTTTAAGTGAAACATTTTTTAAATTAAAATAAATTTTATAAAAAATTAATTTTAAAAAAAACTGTAAAATTTGTTTTTTGGCCTAACTATACAGCCTGTTATACAGCTTTACAGTATTACCCAAAATAAGATACTTTTAGTTCCAATATCTCCTTACTATTGCTCAAAAGTAGTATAAAGTAATTTTCCAACAGATTACGGAAATATAAGTTCTGTAATATGTCTTATATAAATCCCAAGTATAAATACTTAGAGTCCTTTTAGTCAGCGGCAATAATCCACCTTCTTCTAGGCAAGACATTCGAACATATTAATTTTTTTCCACAGACGACATTTTAAAACCATGTGTGCGCCATTTTCTTCTCAACTTCAAAAATAAACCTCACAACCTGATCATCAGACGCACATCTTCGAGCTGGTTTCTCTTTCAAGATCACTTCAAGAAGTCCATTTCCTCTGGAATGAAAATGGGGGGGGGGTCCTGCAGGATTTGTAGACCGGATGGAATATTGGACCGACCACGTATAGTAGCTTCATCTTCTGTCTAGTTCCATTTCCTTCCACCGTTGAGCTTAAATCTTGTACGGATTTTCTTTTGCCCTAACCATTTCTTTTTTCCCTTTCCTAAACTTTATGCTCATCCCCAGTTCGCAAACTGCACTCGCGGGATTAGATCAAGGGAATGATTCTTTTTCCCTTCAGAGAAAACAGCAAAATATATTTTACCTCTTTGCGTTTTATGACGTTTCCCATGAAAGATAGATGATTATTGATAACTCAGAAAATGAAAGATGTGCCTTTAATGACAGATGGGGAATTGTGGGTGTGTGCGATAAGAAAACCAAGCTTTATTAAGATGAACGAGATATGTTTGTTTTGTTGGGGAGGACTTTTTGTCCATTCGTAAATTACCATAAAAAAAGCTTAAATAAATCTTGGATATTTACCGTTAAAGTTTTATCGAGTACAATGAATCGCTTCAAAATATTCAAAGTAAATGCTTTCAACCGATATATTTTAACTCATGGAATTTTCTGTCACATTTTAAAAATGTTTTTAAATTTGTCCAACTTTATATTTCTGCTTGAGAAATGATTATTAATTTGAAATTTACAAATAATGTATCCAAGTACTTTCCTTATATTAATACTTATATTAAATGTTCAAAAGGTATTAAATTTGATATCAAGAGCATTTTTTAGTTTTTTAGATTTAATTCAAAACTTATTTTTAGTATTAATTTCTAAGTTAAATAGAGACTTAATACTTGAGGAAAACATTGTTAAAGGAGAAAATTAAAAAGGGCTTAATATATTAAGTAACTATCTTGATTTGAATTTATATATGAAACTAGACATAATTTTCTTCAAAAAGCATCGTTTTTGTAAACAAAAATACAAATAAGAAGAATAAGAAACTCCTTAATATTGCTTTAGACTTAAATGTAATATATTTTCTCATAAATTCGTCATTATAAATTAATTTATGTTATTTTAAAGTTTTATGGAAATATTTAAAGTTATGACAATGGTTTAAAATATAACAGTTTAAGCTCTACTTATTTATTGTATATTGTTCACAACTATTTATTTATCTATTTATTGTTCACAAATATTCAGGCAAATATAAAGGAAGCCTCAAGATTTTTCAATATTTTCAGTTGATTGTCAAATTAACTCTTTAATAAAGTAATAAACTTACCTCTTTAGGCAATTTACTACAGTTGATAATATGAGGAAAAATTATTTAAAAAATATGATTTAAAAATATTACTTATTAGGATTAATTTTTCTGGAGGAAAATAGCATTGATTGAAAATTTAGAATGTATCCCAACTTTGAATGATATAAAGTTTCTAAATGATTCCATAACTAAATTTGTACATGTTTTATTTTAATTTTGAATTGTTAATTGAATTAACTCGTTTACATGAATATCTAGCGCAGAAAAGTTCTTTTGAAGCTATGACAAAGAAAATGAAGAATTTTTCTTGAATGAAAAGAAAAGAAACAAAGAATTTTTCTTCATAAACTCAATATTAATCTTTTGCGGAAATTATCTTCTTGTTGCTGCTAAAAACAAAATTGAGCTTTTTATCTTCTATGGGAATACAAAAAAAAAAGGAAACTGGAAATTTATATTATAAGCACTCAGTTGAAATTTTGGCTGAATGTACAGAAATATGCAGAACTACGGTGAACTCAGTTGAAATATTA
>JAPDSC010059150.1:0-30512 GCA_026290005.1 Latrodectus geometricus
ATTATAATTTATAAAAAATTTATTACTCAATTTTTCTTCATGCACTGTGTTTTTAATAAAAAGCCTGTTTACAATTAAACTTAATCTTCATAATTATTTCATATATAAGTACTGTTTGGTTAATTTAATTTTTTTTTCTAAATTCTACTAATAAAAAAGTTATTATTTTGGATAAAAAAAAAACTTATTAAAAAGATATTATCCTGTTTATATGGCAAGCTTCTTTGATGATCAACCCTCCATATAAAATTTATAAACTAGCTTTATATACTATCATAAACTAGCTCTTTCTGATCTCAATTGTAAAAATAATGAGTAACTATAATGACAATGGCAAAACAATACAACACAGTTGTGTATTACCTTTTTTTGCTCAAAACATCTCGAGAACATGAGTTAATGAAGAGAAAAGTCTCAACAACCTGAGAAATCGATGTTTTCCGTGATGGTTTTCATTGTCATTGTATCTCTACTCTGTCATGTGATAGAAAAATGTTCTTTTCAAAGAATTCTTTATAGCTGACCCTAAAGATAAGGACAGGGAATGTAATGGAAAAAACATTACTAATCTGTCATGTGACAGTTTACTGCTATTGGATTTTCTGCAACATTGAGAGGGATTTGGACTATCAGATATAGGCCTTACTCTCTTCAAATCTAAGTCATTGTCTTTTAAATAATATAACTTGCATAAAATTTTCCATAGTTTTATGTTATTATTTATTGAACAGTTACAAAATCGAATGACACAAATCAAACAACATTTTAGAAGGCTTAGTTTTCCTTCCTCTTAATGACGAGTCATTTTTTTAGATTAAGGAGACATTTTACAAGTGAATAATTTTTTTGCTTGGAACTAATTGTGTTAGTTATAAGGAATTAAGATTTGCTTTATAATGTTTGTTGAATGATATTAAACATATATTAATAATATATTAAAATTTTTATTCACTATAATAAAAATAAATTAATTATTAATACAAAGATGAGCGAAATTTTTTTTAATTTTCGAAGATATAATTATGATAATTGATATTAAATTTTGAATTTAAATAAAATTATATATTAAAACGAATACTATTATTTGTTACTGTGAGAACCAAAATGTTATAATCTTTTACAATGAGTTGATTACTCTTCATTGTAAAGTGAGGATTTTAGCTGAATTCACAAAACGTTCTTTTTCCCGCTCAGAAAGCAATAATTTTTCTTGATATGGATTTTATTTGATGGAATGAATGTCTTAAAAAATGGAAAATGGCTAATTTATCTGAGACATTAGACTACGTTTCGCATTTTATAAGAATAGTATGAATAGTATTATTATAGTATGAATGGTGTTTCAAGATTCGAACAGATTTCTCAAAACTTTCTAGATGATGTGCATGGAAACTGAGACTTGATGATATAGATGTCGAGTAGAACACATATAAATTTGGCATTGTTCTTGTAGCAATTTTTAAACCATATAAGGAATATTTGTAATAAATAATTAATAAGGAATTGTTATTTTCAAAATCAATGATTTCTCGAAAAAGAACGCGTGGGATGATTCAAATGTGACGAACACAAACATTGAAATTTCCATTTCAATCAACATAAAATTTTCATTCCAGCATACCATTTCAATTAACATAATATGCTTCTTTCTGGCAGGTATTATTTATTACTTCATATTTTGAAACTACTATGAACTTTCATGTCAGCGTCCTCGAAGGTAGTTCATTACTTCATGATACATCGTTCTGCATCTATTTGACAACTTTTCTCCTATTCTGATGTTTTCAAAATTCGAACTCTAAACTGAATTTGAATTTTTAATCTCAAAATTATAATAGGAGTTACATAAGACGTTTTTAACTGAATTTCTTCAAGAACAAATTCAATTGAAAACATGTAAAAATGCATTTAAATAAAATTTGATGTAAACGTCATCGATAAATGTAAAAAAAAATTGATTTTCTTCTTCTAAAATTTATATTTGCAATAATGTTATCCATTCAAAAACATTTAAATAATTGTCTTAGAAAAATGATTTGATAATGTTCATAACCCAGAATTTCAAGAAATGCAAAAATCGGTTCTATTTTTTTGATTTTTTTTAAGAATTTTCAATTAGTTCTTAAGACCGAGATTCTTATGAAAACTTTTATTACGTTAATCAAATGAACTCTAGCAATCTACCTATTATATAAGAAATTATTCCTTATCCAAGTCCACTATGAATAAAAATTTTCTGTTCAAGGAATATTTCTTTGACTATCTTGATAGGGACTTTTCTGTAATCCTTAAAACAATTCTCTTTAATTTAAACTCTATGTTTTTAAGAAATTTTCAGCTAGTTTCTCTTGGAAAAACACCTGGACCCGAAACAACTCTGAGATTTTAACAATTTAAATAATTTGAAAACTTTATAAATCTGCTAATATAAGAATATAATTTTTCGAAAAATGTGGAAATATATGCCTTTTTACTATCTCAAGGGGATAAATTTTTAATCTTCGTTTACTTAAATATTTTTGTTAAACATTACTATTTTTAAAAAATAATCAAACATTTTTAAATTAAATTTGTTTTAAAAGGATTTTAATTGATGCAGTTGATTAGCATTTTAGTTTATTTCCATGCTTATGGAAGTCTTTCTCACAATTTGAGAAAACCTTTTTCTAGTAACCCTAGACTAAATAAATATTTTATAACTGTGACCGTAGCTCTCCCACCATTCAATAAATAAATCAGAGCTTATTTATTGAATGAGGGATGATTTCTGACAAAATTTGGGGTAATCGAATGTCTTTATTTTATTCCTACATCACTTCCCCAATCATTAACAATGGATTTCTTAATTTCTGAGTGATATTCATTTATACTGACAAAATATTTATTTAAGTCAAAATCTAATACGGCTCTGTTAGGATGTCATAGAATTTAGAAGGGAATGTAAAACTTTTAAGTGCTTATATGGCATTGATTGAGCTTAAACAGTGCGTGTCATAGACCTATAATACATAATCAATGTTTCATATAAGATTAATTCATATTAATTCTGTATTTTTTATATTTTTGAAAGTACTTCATAAGATTATATGTTGTTTTACAAAAAATCTCTCTCTATATATATATATGTGTTACTTTTAATCAATGAAAAATTAAAAATAAAAAGTAGAAAAAATTCATTTGTAAGTAGTGTAAGAAAAATTAAAATTTTTGTGGAATTTTCTTGGAAATGGATATAACTTTATTTTTGTCTTTCAATTTAAGTAATAGGAAAGAATGCATATCATTTGTATTGTTTGAGAGCTGAAAGAATTTAGTAGTTTCAAATGATTAAGTGTTTCAAATAATATCTTAGTTGAGACATATACTCATTATTATTTGTTACAGACTAATTGCAATGTATGGATTTCAGTTTTGTAGAACTTTAGCATATTGCTTACAGATCTGTAGGAATACCGTGAACAAGACTCGTAGTTGCAAGACTTGTTGAATAAATATATACTGCCTTGGATTTTCAACTTAAAATTGAATTAACAATTATAAATGAAAATAACAAATTTATTTCTTGAAACAAGTTATTGCCAAAGAAACTGACCGTGATGTTTAATAGTTGTAAATGTTTTTTAGTATTAAATAGGAAATAAAAATTTGGTACATGTGTTATGCATAATAATTGATATCTTAAAAGAAATGAATTACAATGAAAAGATAAAATCATTTTCAATAAAGTTAAAACTTGTTTCATAAATGTTCAGTCATTGTATTTTCAATATTTCAATAAATTACAAAACTTATTAAATTACAAGAAATTTACAAATTGGTTATAGTTTTACAAAACTACAAATGTAATGCAACACGAAGAAAGAATTTTTCCAAATAATGAATAAATTACATGCAGAATTAACATCGACGTGTATAAACAATATTTATAGGAAACAAAAGTATTTACTCTGTAAAAATAATTTAAATAGTATTTTATTTCATCTTAACACTTGGAAATTTCTCCATTGTCTGAGAATTTACTTTTTTTTTCTGAAGTCAAAAGCTTCTTTGAATATATTTCGCCGCTCTCCTTGGAGTTCTAAGAAATCGAAGAAGGTAGTTTTGAGCTCCACGATTGCATTCGGGTTGCAAACACTATGCTTGAGCAGCTTAGTTCTCTTCACAACAATCATGAAGAGTTCTTGGGAAGATCTTCCACAATCCTTCCGCACTTCTTCCGATGCACACGCAAAAACGTATGATGCACCACTAACGGAAAATAAATGAATTATAACAGAAAATAAATGAATATTAAACCATATTTGTTACATTTTTAGATTATTTAGCTGCATGTATTTGATTGCTTGTATATGTCGAAAATTTTCATTAGTTTTACAAATATTGCTGGTCAATAGTTCATTGTCCAAATCATTGACTTGTCATTATATTAATTTTATGGGTTGAAGTGTTTCCTCTTGTAATTGTACATCATGTGGTGTTTGACATAATGAACAAATATGTAAGAGCTTTATGGTTGCCAATGTTAGTTATTCTGTGTACTGATTTCTTAGGATTTGTGCCTCTAAATTTCTTAAAAGCTTAATTGCTTGCTATATTAACAGTATTATATATTTGTCCTATAAATATCATTCATTGTATTTCTTTCAAGTCTAGCAGTTTTAATGGCAACTAATACATTAGAATTTAGAATAAGTGTTTAAAGATAATTTTCAAAATAAAAATTTTTTTTCTGAAAATATTCATTCTTGTTATTTTTTATATGAAGTGTCTTAATAAAAGCCTGTAAGAGTGCAATGCAAAGTTGAATTTGATTCAAAATAATGTAGTTGTTGAAGGAAAGTTACTTTGTTCATAATTCAAGCAATAATAATTTATAATCCTTACACTTTACATAAAAATTGGCTTTTTAGATATACTTTTGTATTAAATTAAAAAGATTCATTTATATTGAGATTGGAATAAAAATTTCTGCGCATATTATTTTATAACTTATTTATTTTAATGCGTTATTCAAATAAGCATTTAGTGTTAGATTGCGTCTCCGATTTTGAAAAATTTGGGAATATTTTCTAATTAATCGTGAAAAAATGAAATGCACATTGTCTTTGGGATTTGATAAATAAATCAATTCAAGCAAGTAAATAATTGAAATTTATTTTAAAAAAAACGAATTATTTTGTTAAATAAACTTAATGTTAAAATTTTTGAAAAACTTTACTTAAAAAGTATTATAAGTTATAAATCAATATACTATCTCTAATTTTATAAAAATTTTTTATTTTATGTACTTACAAACAATCTTTATGCTCATCACGTTTCTTGAAAGTCCTATGTATTGCTGCATAGTTTTGATAAGATTCACTAGCACCCGCCAGACATTTTTGACGGACTTCAGCATTATCTATAGTATTTCTGATGCAGATGATATGGTTGACATATTCTGAATAAAAAATATTAAATATATACACGCCTCCTTAATTTTCTATTACCAGTGATATGCACTTTTAGAACACTTTTCAAAAATTACTAATTTCATTGCAAAATTAAATATTTAAACTCAAATTTTTCATTATGAATATAACTAGCAAATATAACAAAAATAATAGTTAGCATAAAACAAACCTTCTAGAATCAAAAGTTATATTTACATATTAGATGTATAAGCGGAATAACGAAAGGTACATAAAATAATTAGTATAACACTGTAGATTATGAATCTTTATTTGTTAAAAGGGATAATAATCTTTATGTCTCATATCAACTTAATACATAAATGATGGAGAAAAGTTAAATGTTACCCTATTAGATAAGTATTTTTATATTAATATGAAAAAGTAACAAAATCTTAAAACATTTTTTTCATAAAAATGTGACTTCTTAGAAAGATAAAATTAATCAAACATTTTACGAAGCTACAGAGCTTAAGAAATACTCGTTTTAAATGCAGCAAACAGAAAAACATGATAACTTTACTTCCATGTAATATGTTCCTGTAAGAATTTGAGATTTTCACTTGATGTTAACTATTAGGACGTCAAAATCTCAAGGAAAAAGTATTTGAGAACAAATCTAATGATTTCAAAATTTTTTTGTTTTAAACTGTATTATATTAAAAGATGTTTACCAATTATTCTTAAAAATCTGGTATTGTTATAAAAATATATTAGTTATAATTAATTATTATATAAATATAATTTAATCAGTAATTACATTAGTAATTTAGTTAATAATATATAATTTAATTCTGCAATATCCAGGAAATTTTCATAGAACATTAAAAATCTTTAATAAATAAAGAGCATTTTTTCCAACATGAATGAAAATGTTTGATGAATAATGTTAATCTACAGAATAAGGAATTATAAGTATCTTATTAATATAAAAATAAAATAAAATTCAATGTGATCAATAATTTTAATAATTATTTCTATTGAACATTATTTAAATAATCACTTTTGTGGAGGGTTGAATGTTCATCACACAGATCTATGATAAGCCCAGAAACGCCAAGGAAGATGTTGGCGATTCCAGAGACTGACTCATTTTTAGATGATGCCAAGTCTGCAAGATTTTGATGATGGCAAGTTTCAATTTCTATTGCAATACATTTTATATATTCCAGCGCATCCCTACAAAAAAGAAATAATTTGTGCTAATAGAGTTACCGGAAAATAAATTCAATTAATCTTTTTCATAAGTATAACAGTTAACAGAGTTTCATCATTCAAAGAGTTTTATCGTTTAAATACATAAATATATTTAAGAACATAAAATATTTAGTTGTGATTTATGGGGTAAACTCAACAAATTTGTTTCTTTCAATAAGAAAATATTACCTTCTTATTAAAATGGAATAAAAGATAAGGATAATTCGTTCTGAGTATTTAATTTGAGATTAGGTGATACATAGGCACTTTTTCATATGATGGAAGAACAGGAAATTTTCATTCAATGGACATTTTAAACTTAATTATCAGTAGTTAAACAAAACTCAAAGAAGTTGACAGTGATTTTTGGAATAGTACTTGCAATAATAAAATAACACCTCTCAAAATTTAAACAAAGATATATGTATGAACAAAATATTAGAAAAGTTAAATCAGATAATTTGATTTTACAAATTATTATTGCTTATACATTGAAAAGTAAAAGTATGAATAAAAAAAGACACGTCATTGCCGCAGACTTCATACAATTAATTTTGAAATTCGTGTGCCAAAAAATACAGTTTATTTCTAACAATAAAAAAAAGAGTTGAAAAGAACTCTTAGAGTTGCACAGTTTCTTGAGATTAAACACATACTACATATTCATAATATTTAATTAAATTTTTATGTATTTTTAATTTTTTTTTATGTATTTTTATTAAGTTCGATTTGCCTAAAGATACATATTAATGGCTTGAATTCATTTTAAACAGAAGATCTTTATTGAATTAGATATCGAATGCAAAAAATGTTCTTGAAAAATCAAGCTTCTGTAAATCAAATGACTATAATATAAGATATATTATGGCTCTAAATTCCAGCCATAGTAAATTATTTACGATTTGAAAATTTAAAAACAAAATCGAAAATAATATAATATAGTTTGACTAATTTAATCCTTTTTTTAATCGAATGCGGAAATATTTATGGTTAAGAAGTCTCTCCAACTGTTGATTGTAGTTTCCCTCCAACAATAAATTTCGATATTTGAAATGGGAAATGATAAATAATTGCTTATGTGTATATATTGGAGATTGATGGCATTATGTTAAGCATGTAAGTTTTTCGCAGTTATTTATCTCTCCTGTTTTGTGAGAAAGAAATTAATTAAAGAACAAAGATACTCACGGACATATAGTTTTCAACTCATCGGCGTCAGGGATAATATGCCCTAAATTTTTAATATTTTGTAAAGTTGAAGCACATTTTTGAACGTTGCATTCTGGGCCAAAAACTGCTAACGTTACTGAAAACAAATATAGCACATGCATGAAAAGTAAAGTGAATAATTTAAAAAATTTTTAAAATAATCATATTTTTCTTTTTGAAATATACTTATAGAATTACAAAAATATATTTCTGTAACATTTTAAAAATATGGGGAATGTTTCTAACATATAAGTTAAATTTTTCTGTTAAAAATAAATGCGAAGTTTAAAATGTGAAAAAAGTGAGCCTTTAAAATTTAAAAGAATTGTTAGTTAATAAACTCTCAAAATTTATAATTTACTGAAATCTTAGTATTACAGACTTTTTTCAAACTTTTCACATCTTATTTCAAGTCACAGTCAATATTTATTTTGACGTTTAATCTCTTACAGCTATTATTCTTAATAATGTTTTTGAAAATAAACATTAAATTATTTTGACTTAAATAACTAAATTCGGATTATTTTAAAAACAAATGTTAATACATGATAGAAAAATTAATTATCAGATATAAAAAAACTTGTAAAATATATGAGTTGAAAGCTGAAAATATGGATTAACTGTGCGTATTAACACAATATAATCAATAAAATAACACTTGAATAAGATATTTAAATATTATACCAATAAACTGCATAAGAAAAAGCTAGTTCAATAAATAATTTCATAATACACAAAAACATTTAATAAAATTTACAGCAACATTTTTAAAATAGTACTTATATCAAAACGCAAAAAAAATTTAAATAAATAAATGTAAATAGAATTTATAAAACTCAGATTTTTATTTTGATAAAACTTATAATTCTTATAATTATAATTACATAGAGCAAGTCCATTGTTTGATTATTATAGCAATAAATTCTATCATAATATGTTAAATTAACGTTATTGGAATATCGACATATTCTTTTAAATAATGGTTTAATTGATAGTTTAAAATCATTAAATATAATATTTCGGCTTAGGTTTTGAAATGGATAAAATATACCCAACACTAGAAAACATAAATTTTAATTACATTTAATATTTTGCTTTTTAATGATCTTTTCAAGTTTAAACAATAGCAGAATTTTATACATAATTAAATATTGTATATTTATTTACAAATATTATAAATTTTTATGAGTAAGTTTTTCAAGATAATTCAAAGTAAAAAGAATATATCATCTTAAATAAATATAATCATTCCCATGTCATTTATAAATATAGTTATTAATTTTAAATAGTTTTACAATTTCTATAAGCCTTGCTAAATATTGATGTAAACAAGAATTAAATAAGATAATTTAATTAAATTTAATGATATATAAGGTAAAGTTTTTGATATTAAAAATAGCTTCGATACAATATTCCATTAATATAAATACAAAAAATTAATATCCATTAATATCAGTATTATAGTAACTAGAATTAATCGAATATAATTGAAATTTTCATAACAATTTTTGAATATCAAACTTTAATACAATTGTAAATGGGAAGTAAAAATTTAAAAATTATAATTGATAGTTCTTAATGAAAATTGATTTTAAAAAGAAACATTTTCTCACAAATAGTTTCCTTGTTATTAATATAAATGTGCAAAGCGAATGCAAACGGGAAATAGTTCAATGTAAACTTCTAATAGAAATAATTTGAATGCAAAACTATTATTTTACAATTTAAAAATTTATAATGCTATGGAAAATTATGATATTATCTTAGAAAATAACCAAACTTTTAATTGTGATACATTTTAGGAAATCAAGTAGGTTTGTTCTTATACATATATTCATAAGAAAATAATCAATAAATGCATCAAAAAATAATAAAATGTTTTGTTTTTCTTAAGATTCTCCATGATAGTAAATAAATTTCTCTCTGAATACATGAAAATGAGTAAATTTCACTAAATGAAAAAATTTAATTTAAAAATACTATAAAAACATACCTTTAAAAAAGATTCCAAAAATTAATAATATTTTCCACATTTTAAAGCTGAAAAATTAATATTCTAAACAAATGTTTCTAATTGTATAAGTATACGCCTTCTCATTTTTTTAAGTAAATTGTTTTATCTATCGTTTCAAAAGGTTAATTAGCGGAAATAGACTTATCTTTCGGAAGGAAAAGCGAGGCATACCCCAAATTCAAGGGCGAAGTAGAAACGCTTCTAAACCGGAAGAAATTAAAATGTGGGCTTCCGCTAACACGTGTCAAGCACATAATATCCTTATTAAATCTTTTATTTTAAATAAATTTTCATCAATTACAGATTTGAATGTGCTTTAGATAGTTAAAAATATTATTCATAGCAATTAACTGAAATTTTAATTTCTTTCTTACTTAAATCAAATTGACAAGTTAATTCAAATTATTTTTTAACGTATTAAGTAAATGACTTTTAAGTATAGAATATGTAAGAGATCAATAATGTTGAGTTTAATTTGTAGGGCCGATAATACTATATCAGTAATTTTGAATTTCTATATATATACTAAATATATAATTTATTATGATCCTTATAGTTTCATATATCTTTTTATTAGTTATTTGTACAGAAAGATTCGATTTCTAATAGTATGTAACCTTCACAATTATTATTTTTAAATATATTTTGATGCAGCCTTATTGTATTCCCATCCAAAATATATGTGCATTCTTTTTTCATTCCCAAGTTTCAAACATTTAACACTGTTAATAAAAATAAGCGTTTAACAATTTATTTTGTTGAATAGCTACGCACATGTTTTCAGTGTGATTTTTTTTGTCGCTCTCACTCATAAAGAAACTAATATCATAAAAATGAACTAATCCCATCATAATAAATTTAATACAAACTTCACGTGTATTATCAATATAGCAATTTTTACCGGATTTTTTAATGCTTATATTTTTTTAGCTTTTATATGATTTAACATATGAATAACAGCTAGAATATTATAAAATTCTAGTTAGAATATCTTCATAAAAATATTCTCTAATCTAATAACAATGCATGCAATTATTTGGTTATCAACATAATTTCTAAAAATAATTGATTAAAATATATGATAAATATTATTACCAAAATGAATCGGGAAGAAATTCAGAATGTTCATTTCAGAAATATCAGTAATGCTTTGCATCTTTTTTAAATTTCCCTGACACAGAACTAAAAGAATTTTTAGATGAATTTTTTAACAAATCTACTATTTATAATTAATTAAACAATTTCATCCTAAAATATTTAGCTTTAAGAATAAATAATATGTAAGGACACAATTTTGTTCGATTCATTTTTTTTGGCTGTAATTTTTATAGGAAAGCATTTCTATATACAATCATATTTGTCAGTCATAACTATTAAAATAAAGTTTTTATATAAATTGATTACACTTTGAAACAATTCATCATCATTCATCATCATCATTTCATCATTTTTTAATAAATATTTCAATCTATTTTAATACAAAAAAATGATGATTCTCCTCCTCTCAACATACGTTCTTAATACTTTTTTTCACAAAATGTTGGACTTAATTATAAATTGTGAAAAAGACCAATATTTCACATTGTCGAAGAAGAAAATAGAATGAAACAGTAAAAATAGAAATTTTTCTTAAGAAAAATTATATGAAAATCTATGTTCCCTTTTTTAATGATTAAAAAAAACAAACTTTAGACCAATCTATTTCTGTTAGACGAATATAAAAAAGAATAATATATTGTATTTAACTTAAATGGTTACTTATAGTAACGAAATAATTCATATTACATAAAAAATGCCATTCGATTGCCTATGCAATGTGAACTGTTTCAAATTTAACACAAATACTATTATCTATTTTATGCTTCACATATATTTAAAAGATGAACGGTCCCAAAATTTTAAAAAAAAGCTGTTATGACATAATTAAAGTAATATCAAATTTTAATAAAATAAAAACTTTATCTAACAAAATAAATATTCATAATTTTTGTGGATTGAAAAACTATTCTACTTTTAATACGAAATTTTAATTTTGTTGCCAAGATTATTAAATTATGAATGCTAGACCAGAATTTAATATGAAATAAATTAAATATAATTATAGTTATATTGTCATAAAACCAAATTTTCCTGTTAATACCTTTTGTAACACGTATTTTTTCATGTGTGTGAAGCAAGTTGTCTTAATTTCTCTTAAACTTATAAATTTGACATCTAAAGTTAACACTAATACTGACATGTAACTTAAAATTGAATTTAAATCCGTTAGAAATTAGAATGTTCTTTTCCCAATTTTTTATTTTACGTACTTTCGGGGAAGAAATGATATAGTGTAACTATTTTCGGGATGAAAAAATCTCTTACTTATTTTAATATCCTCAAAAACAGAAGAGTAAAACACAAGAACAATTACGAAATTTCGTTTAAAGACTAAGCGCAAGTATTAACAATTAACTCAAGAGCAAATTTCAATACCTTACTTCACAGCAGCAAGAGCTTGATTCACCATTTTATTGTTCTTTTTCTCACTTATTAACAAGGAAATTCTTGTTGCCACTAGAAAATTGATAAAATGTTTTTAGAATAACAAATAAAAATCCAACTTTTGTTAAGAAAGTAAAGTTACATTAACAAAATTCATAGCTTTCAAAAGTTCAATGTCGTTTAATTTTCTAAAAGAAGGAAATATGTAGGGTGCTATTGAAAATTTTCTCGTTCGCCACTGAATTCAAATAAAAGGAATGTATTTTAAAATCAAAAAGGATAACTAAATGCTAAGTAAGTTAAGCTGTATTTTCTTTTTCAAGCATAATAACTCTTACTAGATATCGACTGAAAATTTAAAATAATAAAGAATACAAAGGCAAAAACTTAGAAAACACACGTAAATCAAAAAGGAACACACAATCGGTATTGATATTGTGTATAAGTATTAAATTATGAAATTATGGATTTCTTATAGTGTCTTTTTAATCTATATAAACCAAACGAGATGAGTTTCATTAAATTACAATTATTCAAAATCAGTTATTCATCATATATAAACTATTACCTACTAATAGTAAGAATTTACATACGATGAATGTTTGATTTCGTATTTCGACCTACGAAAATTATGTCACCTTTAATTTTTGCTTTCCCTTAAGGCTAATGAAAATAAATTAAAATTCCTATAACATTTGATGTAATATTGAAACGCATGGAAAAATATAATCAATATATTAAAAAAAAAAACTCAAATGCACCAAGAAACTTAACTGAAATCCTAAAATGTTTAGTTAAATTTATTATTTGTTTTATAAAAACATAATAATTTAAGTGAAAGAAAATTTAGCAACTGGTGTAACTGGAAAATTTAGCAACAATAGATAGAATGAAGTCCGAAGGTAGGTAAGTATATAAAAAAGGGTGGTTGATGAATAAATGTGATATTTTTAACAAAATTAAAAATATCACTTTTTAAAATATATTTGAAATATACCAGCCACCCCTTTTCATCTATATCTAATTTCAATTAAAACACGAATTAATATAATTAAACATTAAATTACAAAACAAATCATTGAAGAACTGTTCAATTATTAAACTGCATTGCATAAGATAGTAAAAATGTATGCATAAATGAGTTTAGAAATTACAAAAAATATCGTAGATGCTATGACATTTTTCATGATACAAAGAAATGCAGTTTTAGTTACTTCTTTTCCATTTCTATTATTTTTATAACTAAACTTTATAATGTTTATATGCCTATTATACTGAAAAAAGAAATCGAAAAATGGATATTATCCTCAAAAAACTATATGTTTATATTTAAAATTTCATCATATAAATGATGCAGGAAATGTTGGTTTTCATTTAATCTTCTTTCATTGATAATGATGAAACTTTTATTTCTGATGTATTGAATTTCTTTAAATCTTGGCCATTCAACTATGCAATTCAATATGCAGTAATTTATGATTTGTGGTCTTGCAATTTAAACGAAATTATAAAAACAGATAATTTAAGATGGAGTTTTTATTAATATAGATAAAGGATATATTCTCTTAAATGTATAAATTTCCACAACAGAATTATAGCTCTAACTTTGGCTTACAATTTATAAAATACCTGACAAAGAAATATTTTATCCATATATGCCAATAAACTTATGATTGTATTAATAGTTTCAATGAAACATTAAAACGCTTAAAAAAATTATCAAAATGATTATTTATAAATTCAATCTTTTGTGCTTTATATAGAAAATGGAATTAGGTTCAAATAAAAATACACAATTTTTTCTTAAAATTTCTATTGAATTGCTATTATTTTATTTCTTAATACTAGAGGTACCAAAAAAATATAAAAAAACATTATACGTTATTTTAAACATCATTCTATCCATTTGGAAATAAAAATACTTTCCTGTATTTTCTTGAGGCTATTCAGTTTGAATTGTTATTTTCCGGTTTTATTTTATCAAACAATAAATACTTCCGGAATTTATTATATAATGTGCCTACATTTGTATAAAAGAAATCGTATCTGATGGAGTTTCTAAGTTTGGAAGAACTCCTATAAAGAAGATATTTTATTTGAAACCTCAACAGAGTTTTTGTTTACTCCTTTAATTTTCAAGGAAATTTAACATGTGGAAAATAATTTTAACACTCGTAATCACTTTTGGAGGTAAATTCCTAAATTACTTTCTGAAGTATCTATAAAATTTAAAAATTTATATGGAATATATATTTTCTTTATATATTATGGTGTATAAAAATCATAGTCTGTTATAAAATATTAATATATCATTAATATTAGTATATTATAAATATTAGTATAATTATAAACAATTATGTTCATAATTTTTAAATAATTTTTTTTAAATATTCTGCATGGAATATGACGTATTCTAAAGCGTTTTAAATGTTAAATTTAAAATTTTTGCGAACATTTTTAGTAAAAGCAAGTTTTACAAATTTAACTGTAGTTAATTTGTAAGATGTTTCAAAGTGTCGAAGGATGTTTTCACAAATATTATGATGATAATTTACTTGAAAATGACAAAATAATCATTCATAATTTACTGTTTTGAACATTAATCTATTATATTGTTGGGATTAACTCCCCGCTGATTTAATCCTATAATTAAGTGAAAAAATGTATGAAATTTAAATACATATTTGTAATCAAATACCCAAATAATATCTGTTAATTTTTTTTACCTCTGTGATTCTTTCCATTTATTAATTAGTTAAATAAATGTATGTCGGTTTTTAAAATCGTATATTAAAATATAGTTTGATTTAGAGAAGTATAATCATTATTTACATGAGAGTACTGTTCGATGAGGACATGCCTATTTGAAATTGGATACTGAAAAATTACAAATATCCATGTTAAAATTGAGGATATCTAACATTTTAACAGTTGATTATAATGCTACTCATATCATATTCATACACATCATAATGGTATAATTTACTGTAGCATTGCATGTCATTATTTGAATAATTTACCATAATATATTTTAATATATATGATAAAAATTAATTTTGATTTTACATATTAATACCATATTGAAGAAGTGAAGTTTGAGATATGTTTTGTTTTGGATTTACATTTTATTTACTGAATCATTAATTTCTAGTTTAATAAGAGCAAAAATAAATAAACTTCTGTGAATTTTTTAATTATTTAGGAAATGCTATGCAATATTTTTTATGCAATATCAATTAAAAATGTATTTTAAACACATTTTTATTAACTAGAATATTTGATTTTAACACACTTGAACTTATTATTTATTCTTCTATTCTTGTCTATTATAATTGATATCATTATTTTTTTCCGTAGAATGGAAGTCTGAATACCTCTTAATTGATATTTTATTATTACAGGCTCAATGGCCTTTTTGAATCCAACTTGTAGGCCACAAAAATGTCAACATTTCGTAGAAAATTTTGCTGAAAGAGATGATTTTATTTCGTTGACTCCAGAAAGATTTGTACAAGCATGTCCGTGAGTATCAGTATTTTTAAAAAATTATAGAATTCCTTATCAACCCATTGAATCTTTGATAGAAGTTTTGAATAATAAATAGCAAATTGTGACATAACGGTACTTTTCTAAAATGTTGTAAATAAAGGATATATATATATATATATATATATATATATATATATATTATATATATATATACAATCTAATACAATCTGGTGTTTTTTTTGGTATACACGGAATCATGGAATTGGAATGCTTAAATTTAAGGATTACGACATTACTTGAGGTATAACTCCTTCTTTTAATTTTCATGTAAAATATACACCTGCAATCCAATGAAAAAAAGATTGCCTCAGAACTACTGAATCTTTTCACTATTTAAAATAAAAGATAGGGTTTATTAATACTCATAATAGACAAAAAATGGACTAATTTGATTCTTGAGACAAAGATGAGTACCATAGAAGTTAGTAAGGTCAAATGATATCAATAAATTTTTGATCAAGGATTTGAAATCAAAGATTAAAGAGATTCTTTATCTTTAAAATTAAAGGATAACTAATTACAGTTACAAGAATCCAAAATATGTGTACAATATGTAGATATTGTAAAAAATTAAATTTATATAACTAAAATAACTGTAAACAAAAATCACTGGTATCATACAGATTGTAATTTGATGATTCTTAACGCTTTTCTACGACCACTGTAGTTATATTTTGTATCCGAACTTCAATCTATAAAAAAGGCCACTTGTTATGTATATAGATAGAACTTACAGCTACTTATATAAGGAAAAACTGATTGCCAAGAATTTTCATGAAAATGTTCTTAAATACTATCTAAGAGCTATATTCTAATATGAATGTGCTCAATATTTCCAAAAACCAATATTATTCATAAATAAGAAATATATGCTTAAATATTAAGAAATATTAGTGTGGGGAAAGTAGACGTCTGTAGTGATCAATATCTCGTGAGGTATCTATCAAACAATTTCAGATTTATGCTCGTTGGAAAGGTGACATTTGACACTAAAATATCCTCTTGCGGTTTTTTGTTTGATTAATTCAGTTACGAGTACAAGGTTTTAAAAATGGAAGACAACAAACAGAAAATACGGTATATTTTCGTTTTTCTCTTATAACGGCGAAAAAGATAGCCGGGTGGCTAAAATTTTGAAAGGTGTTTATCGTCCTATATAAGACTGTAACAACCAGTTACGTAAAATTTTTGTTTCGTCGATTCCATTCGAGTATTTTTGATGTTAGAAATGCACCTCGCATGTGGATACAGCATCGTTGAAAATGTCTATAAAATATCAAAAATGATCGAAGTTAACTGCATGTCAGCAGTCGTAACGCGCAAGACCTAAAAATCTACATGAAAGCTGTTTTAAACCTTTTTACAAAGTGAATCCAAAAGAAGTTACATAAAGTTCATGTAAAAATAATGGATTTCTTTTTCCCCAACCTAATATATGCTTAGATCTTTATGGTGGAATTTTGATTTTACCTTCAAACTACCGTATGATATGTACTTTGCATTAATTTATTTTATTGATATTATGTATTTTTTTTAGGTAATTCTCACTTTAGACTTGGTTATTAGAGTATAGATATTTTTTATAAAAGCTGTTTTATGAGTTGTTCAAGCATTATGTAATTCAAACAGTTTCTTTCCATTATATATATTAGTGAAAAAAGTGATTGTTCTGTCTTTTACATCTAAGCATCTTTAACTGTTGAGTCATTTTTATACGGTAAATTAATTTATGTCAATCCTAAATGTGGAAAACGCTTCTGGCTATTTTGAATTATGAACGCAAGTAGTATTATTCGGCTACTTACCTATTTTGTGCAATATAAATAATAAAATATTAAACAATGCCAAACTTCTGTTGTATTGAAAAAGTAATTTTTATCGCAACTGAGATATTTTATACTTAAAATTTGCATTTCATTTTTCTTTTTTCTCTTAAAATTTTTAACATCTTCTAAATATCATTTTTCTTTATTGATGCCTTTCTTCTGTTTTACTTAATTGTAATTACAAATAAGGAGGGTAATACAGCTTAGAACTCATATCCAATTATATGCAGTCGAATTCTATTTATTTATTTCACTCATAAAAACTAGTCGATTGGGAATAGCAAGTTATAGCCTATTGAGTAGAGACTTTCATAACATCTGATTAAATTGAATATTTGAAAAGTGTTTTCTTATTATTTTTATAAATTTTCCACATGTTGTACCTTTTACAATTGCAGTTAACCCTATACGTAAAAATAATCATAACCCTTTAATACTTAAATAAAATGTAATATTTCCTGACACTTGTTTTAAAGAATACTTTAATGGTTATCAGAAAACAATGTGTTTTTAACAAGTGTATGTTAAAGAACAAATTATTAATAAAAATATTAATACGAATATTATATCGTTAATATATTTTCATACACGCTTCAATTCATTTAAAATTTGTGAAAAAAGAAATTAGTTATAAATGTTTTGTTTTTTATTTGCCATGTATTTTTTTATTTAGGAGCATATTAGACTTCATACATTGTGTTATTCACGAGCTTGAAACATGCTCAAATACTAATTTGGAAGAACTAGCTGCTTCTGAAGATGAAGATATAGCAGCTCTTGGAAAGGTTCTTTTGGGAACTTCAGAACTTATGATAGATTTGTGTGATGAAAACACACAAATACATAAAGGTAATATTATTTAAATCAATAGTAATAAAGCAATAGTTATAAATGTGTTTTAACTTTTAATACTTTAAAATCTGAGTTATAGTTTTCATTAAAATAAAGATGGCCATCTAACTACAATACATATACATATATTGTTATACGTAGTTAATGACAGTCTTACTTAATTGCATTGAACATCTCAAAGTCCTCCTATAACTAACGTCAGAGAGAGGACAGGCATATTGTGTGAAAGACATTTGTAAAATCGTAGAATCACAACATGGATCATCAGTCATTAAATGGTCTTATTTGTCGGATATCCATACTGCTACAACGTTTAGAACAGCACAAACTGTCAGCACAGAGAATATTACTTCAACTTCTCTTGACAATGCAATACAGAGTTAGTTGACGATTCTTGTTCTTTCAGTGAAAAAGATTGATAGAGTAGTAACTCAATGTTGTCTTTTCAGATAAGTCATAGCTCTTCAAGTAGCAATCTAAATGTCAGTATAAATATTTGGCAGCTTTAGAGAAAACGCTCTTCTGCATTTATTACCATCATAGTAATGCTATGAGAGAGAGAGGAGTTATTAAGATCACATGAAACGCATTTCTCAAATTTTTGTTGGTAATTTGCAAGGTGATTATTTAAGACCAGTGTTTTTGTCCTATATTCGAAGCGTACGCAATATTATATATTAAAAAGACAATAAAGGAGCGTGTATTGCACGTTTACTTCTGGATTTCCTCTATGCAAAGTGTATTTTACTTTCGTTTCAAATTTTATAGTCTACAGACTTCTTGAAAATATCTTGTAATGAGTTGCTGAGAATAAGCCCCTTTACCCCTCTCTAACTAGTGTGTTTGATAAAGTGTCGAATGTAACAGCATAGAATGATTAGCTTTTTATTGACATTCTCAAACTGAGTAAGACTTCATATACTATAGCCTGCCTGGCAAGAACCGTTTCAGTTACCAAAATTTCTATAGGTTACACAACCTAATAAGCTTCCAAAATGTGATTAATCAAGATTTTATGAGAAAGTTAATCAAGATTTTAAGAGAATTTTTAATATTGGGACACTCCTGGTCTCTTTGCAACATTTTTTCTCTCACCTGAAAAGTTTGTAATTTGCTCTTGATGTATTTTCCTCTTACGGGAAAATTCACGATCAAAATTTAATATTCACCATTGTTTTTTTTCTATGTAATGAATAAATGACAGCTAATATTTTTAAAACTCATTTGAAAAGAAAGTAGATTCTTGAAACTTTGTTAACAGTTATGTTTTATCGGAATACATATCTGTCTTTATTCATCATATGATGAAAATACAAACTACAGATGACGAGCAAACAGCTGTAGAAGATATTGAATATATTAAAAAAAATTGTTAAATACAAGTTTTCGAATACAATATATTTGACAAATAAATGCTGTTTTTTTTTTTTTTTTTTAAAAAAAAGAGCTTCTATAGCTTAGAATAGAATTGAGTTCATTCCAACAGTGAATAATCGTTGTATCTGCTAAAAATTAAGATCCGTCATTAAATCAGAACTTTTCAAATGTATTTCTCCTCTGAGTAAGATCATTATTTTGTTTATAAAAATGGCAGATGACTTAATCAAAACAGTGTGGGATAAACAAGTTATTAAATTTGAAACTTTATTATATTTTACAATAATTTAGCAATACGTCTCATAGTTTTTAAACCAACTTAATTATATTTTTACATTTTTACTAAGATTTTAATATAATTCTTTTATCTTTTTAATGGATAATAAGTTTTATCTTTTTATAACAAGTTTTATTTTTTGATTTATTATAAGTTTTGTAGTAAGTTTTATCTTTTAAATGTTGTAATCTTTATTGTTACTTTTAAAATGTGTGTTTGTTTATCTTTTTTAAATTTACAATCTTTATTAAACATTATTACATTAGAAATATTGACCTAAATTTCATATATGCATTAAAATATTTTATTTGACACTCATTATTTTCTACTGACCTTTTTAGTAACACACATTAAATAAAATTTTACTTTTATGATAAGCCCTTTACATAACTATATAGTGATTATAAAATATTAATGCATATATAAAATTTAGGTCAATATTTTGAATAATTTATTTATTTCTTTTTGATGCAAGAATATTTTTATATACCCGCATATTAATATTTTGTTAATAAGCAAATTTCTGCATTCACAGACTTTACTGAAAATGTTGAATGCATCACAAGAACTCTTGGTGAACCAGAAAATCGAGAATGTAGGACTGAAGCTAACGCATTGTTCGTGTCTTACACCGGTGGATTGAGGGAAACAGAAAGTAATTACGATTGCATGTAAGTATGCCCATTTACTGTTCAACATGTTGACTCTGTAATCGAAAAAACTTCAAGTTATTCATATTATTGCATTATTTGCTACAGATAAACATTTTAGATCAAAATACATTTTTAGTTATGAATAATATCATGGGAAATTAGTTTCTTTCTTTTCTAAACTTTCACTAAATTTTTATGACAATAATTTGTATATTACACAAGTAATTTTATATTGGCAATGAGTAAAATTTATTAAATTAATTATTAATTTTAATTATTATTTTTAAATCAATTTATTTTTATTATTTTTTTAATGTTAATTTAATTATTATAATTATTTCAAATTGATTATATTAATTAATAACTTATTGAAAATTATTAAAATAAAATTACAAAAAAGTAAGTAAAATAATATATTTGTTCTTACTGTTCTTAGAAATCTGTGATTAATTATACTTTAATAAACATTAGCAGCAGGTGTATACTTGCAATTAAAAAGTTTAAAACTAAACGTTAACTAAATTTAAATATATAACTACTTCTTACACCTTAACTTTGGCAATTTTATATATGTGCTGTTTTTAGTTAGTTTTCTTTATATATTCATATCATGAAAGAAATAAAAAAAATATTGTTTTTGCATAATTGACCAAATAATAACTGTTCAAATAAAAAAAAATATTAGTAGGATAAATTTCTGGAGTATAAAATAAACGATAAATACTTTGCAGCAAATATTTTCTGGTTTGGTTCGAATATGGTATATTTATTTGGTTTAATTCGAATTATAAAAGATCATTTGGCACAATGCTCTATTGGATAAAATATAATAAATTATAAATTAGTAATATTTTTCATTACAAGGCCATCTGTAATCTAACAGATGTAGAATAGCAACTGAATTGTTTGATAAAAATATTATTAGCGTATTTTATAAAACTTTGAAACTTTATTTAGATCATGATATAATCTAGATATTATGCCTGAAACATGTTCTTTAGAGCTTATTTTATACTTTTCAAATTAAAGTTCTTAATATAAATATAAGCTTTAATCCAACATTTGCGATAGTTATTTCTCAGTTTTCAGCACTTGTAATCATCATATTTTAATGAATAGATGATTTATGTAGTAAACATTAGATAATTTATAAAGATAATTTCGTTAAAAATAATTCCATGAAAGTTTTCGTTGATGATTTTAATTAGATTAGTTTAAAAAATCATTTATTTAAAATTTGACAAAAAGAATATTATATGCTTACCTTTATATTTACTTACATAAAGTAACATTATTCGGAATAATCTATTCTTTTAGTATGGCTGGTTACATTTTGGCTTGCATATCTGGAAAATTGAATGTGAAATGCGGAGAGGTGGCCAGAAATACCTTAGTGGATATTGTGAAGCGAACTAAGGTTATTCAGAATCAACTGTGTTCCCCAGAAGATATTCAAGAGCTGAAGACTGAGTTCATGGAGTATTTGCAATTGGAAGGAGAACGTCACAGCATTTTTGAACAAGCCTTTAATTTAAGAAAGAGAAAATAGTTTCTACACTTTGACACTGTTTTAAAATAGATATTAATATAAATATCTTTTTACTTTTAATGATGCGATATTGCTATGAATAAAAGTTTTAACAATAGTTTTTTCATAACATTATTTTTTTCTGTCTAATTATGTCATTATGAAACATGCTTTACTGATAAAAGTACGTTGACGGAGATACCTAATTTCAAGGCAAGAACACATTTTCATGTATTTTTGTAAAATTAGGAATTTTAATAATTAAGTCTCACTATCTTAATCATTATATTTATCGATTAGAATTTCTTAAAGCATTAAAGGCGAATATGCAACAAATTGTATTAACTTACATTAAAAAATAAGTTTTCTTTATTTTATTTATTTTTATAAAATATAAGTGACTTTTAAATTATCAATGGAAAAAAATTTCACTATATTATTTTTTACATTTATGATTTAGAAATAATAAATTAAATCTAGTAAATGACAAACTTTCAAATTAATATAGTATCAAATTATGCATAAATCTATCAAAAACACCTCGTACTTTAGGTATATTTTAAAAAACTTAAAAAACTAAGTAGTTATAAATAATTTGTATCATATCAGTCGGAACTGCTTCTAAGAAGTCAAATATAATATGCTTTAAATAAAATTATTTTCAAGAAAATTTAAGTTTTCAATATTTAACAAATTAATTTAATTAAATAAAGTAGAGGATATAGTTTTCAATTACTTGATTTATGAAATACCTGAAAAGAGTTATCACTCCACTCCTGGAAGCTTAAAGCATATAAATTTTACTCAGACAAGTACTTAAGATGTTTTATATTTTATATCTGCTTTAAATGGATAATTGCCAAAAATTTATCTAAAATAGAAATAGTTTTAAATTAATTTAAGTATAGATATTTCACAGTTAGCAAATATTTTATCAATAAAAATATATTTCTCCACTGAAACTCTATTAGAAACAATTAATAATATAAAGAATATTGATTGATTTTAAAAACAATTAACAATATAAAAATAGTTGAATTTATTATAACAATATACAATATTGAGAATCCATGAAAATACATATTAAAAATGTAATTAAAAGTACATAGAAAATACAATAATAAAACCAATTAAATAAAATATTTGAAACTAAAATAAGAAATTTAAAACGATTTTCTATGCTGAATTTAAAATAATACAGGCATTAATTTAAGTAAATATTAATATCATTAATAAAAGTTCTTATTCTCAAAAATGTTTGAAAATTTTAACGTGAAATCCAAATTATTTATTGAACTTAAAGGAAAATAAAAGAAATTAAAATATTATTGAGAATTAATTTAAACAAATGTATATGTAATACGTAATTTGTTTCTGAAAATTTATAAGAAAAGAAAACCTAGAATATGTGGAAAAGAACTGTAAAAGTTTCATTTAAAAAATATGATTGAGTGTCATAATTTGATTACACAAGTTAATGAAGAGACTTAAAAACAAAATAAAAGTAAAGTTAGGCTTCACGCCATAATTTATGAAACAGAAAAAACACTTTTATAAAGTCGGTAAAAATATTTAATGTTTAAGAAAAAGGGAATAAAGCTAATTATTATTATTTATATGTGAGTGGATTAGCCATTAAGGAAATTATTCCTAGTTTTAAATCAAATTCAAAACGAATGAATTAAAAGTGCCTGAAGAAAATCTATTGGCTTATTTTTAATGATTTAATTTAAACTTTCATTTGTAACGGTTTTCCGTTTCTCATTCGCGTTTCTTAAATTTTAGATTAACCAACGTCTAACGTCCAAAATGCAAAAATGACATATGAGACATGTTGATGTCTTCCTTAGATTAACCAAAAATAGTTAAAGGGTTTTGTGTTAATTAAATTCATCAAGTGTTCAAGTGTGCGTAAATTGAATGGTGGTAATTTAGGCAGTCAATTCTTGATAGCATAAATTCATCTGTTCTTTATGGCTCTGTAATAATAGCAATTTATTCTTCAAACTATGGAAAGAAGATTAATGACATGTTAGTAGCACAATGAATAATATTTTATCGAATAACGTAGTCTCCAAATGTTGTGTGGTTTAGGAGAAATATTTTTAAAATGAAAACAGGAATTATTTTTTTAGATAAAGAATAAAATTTTAGGCAATAGTATAATGGTGACGGTATCAGAAATAAATGGAGAGTAATTGGCACTGAAGGTGTAATTGTATTTTATAAGAGACTGTTCGGTGACATATTTTTTTAAAAGTAAATATTCCCGTAAGGAAAATGGGTTACTTTCTTTTAATCTTTTGTTAGTTTGTATTTGTTTATTCCTAATTTTTTTTATATTTTGATTGCTAGCATTTGACAAAAGTCTCATAATTATTTATGAAACCTTTTTATTTTTTATTTGTGGAAAATCACTGTGGAATATGTTATTGAATCTCCCTCTTATGGTACCCTTCATTATTCAAGAAAGATGAACCACATATTTTATTTATTTTTTTACTTGTACACATTTTTCTTTATTTGAGCAAATTTTTCTTAATCAAAGATTGCAAAAAAATAAATAAATAAAAAAACATGTTTTGAAAACAAAAATAAATTGCCTCTTACTGTCCACTCAGACAAAAAGGATCTAGACTAGCTTTAACTAGCAATCTTCTTATCAAAGCTAGAAAATATAAATCTGTATCAAAGTTAGAAAATTCAACCCATTTTAAATTATAAAAATTTTTATTTACTAAACCACTTAGAATAGAATTTTAGAAACATATAACGGACAATTAATTTCTCAAGATTACTTATTCCTAAGAGTACTGTTCTTTTGGGCAGTTTATGTGAGAGTAATAACAACAGAAAGTCTACAATTGACAATGACCCAAGCATTAAAGCTTACAAGAGTCCCCAAAACACATACTTCTACTTTAATTTCTCTTTAATTATACTTTAACTTTCAATCTACATTATAATTTATAAACTACTTTCACTTCTAAATTTAACATATAACTTTTCTTATTACTTTTAGCAACAACATTCTTCATTGATATATACTTTTAATGTATTGCTTTAATTATTTTTTAATGTAATACTTTTCAACTTACTTCGATGTTGATATTTTTACTTTTATATAGACACTCTTCGGGGGAAGAGCAAAAAGAGTTTTAGACTTTTGTCCTTCGTGCTTGTCAGAAAAAGAGTGTTATATTTGCATAGCTGACAATCTCTTTCTTGATGAAGATGTGGTCTCTATATATTTTCCTTATTTGTATTATAGTTTTTTTCATTATTTTGTCTTATTTGTATTGAATTTTCTTTGATTTTTATTGCTCTTCAATTTTTTTTCTTTACAAATTAAAATTGATTTTCCTTTAAAAGAAATTTCCAATAAAACTATCGGCAACTTACATGTAAACTATACCAAGAAATGATGCAGGCAATAAATTCAACTGTTTTCTTTATATTTCAAAAATAATGTTCACCTAAACATAACTAACTGAATTTTTTAAATTGTTTTTTAAACTAGTGTTGGATTATTAAGATAGCTTTAAATATTAAGAAATAATGAAGAAATCAAGCACATTCATTGAAAATATGACAGCTCACAACACCAAAATTCGTTCTGTCAATTCTAAAATTAAAAATGTTTTATCTTAATAAAATTCTAATTAAAAAATATACCATTTCCTGCCCAAAGATTAATTAAATTGAAATTTCTTTAATTGCTTCCTATTTTAGAGTTTATCATACCACAAATCCTTCCGTTCAACATGAAAAAAATATACAAACATTTATATAAAAGAATTTACATTGGACAATAAACTGCTGAGTTAGTAGGAAGTCGTTTAAAAGATTTAGCATTTGGTGTTCTACCAAATTTCTTGTTCGTTCGATTTTTAGAAGAAACAAATATCATGTGGAAAATCATTCTCGCTCTCACGATTTCTTTTGCTGGTAAGTTTTAAGAATAATTTTTGATTTTTATAAAATTGAAATCTGCACGAATATTTTATTTAATAATTATTCCACAGACTATGGTATATTAAAAAATGGTATTTTAGAAAATATGGTATTAATTTATCATGTAACAAACGCAGCTGCTTAGTATTGCAAATAAAAATATATATACATTTGTTTTAAAAATATTTAACTCAATAACACTTCTGAGTTTGTAGAAAGTCGTATAATTCAGTAACATTTTACACTTTTCTGAATTTCTTTTTCACTCATTTGATTTACTGAAAAAATATATGGTAAATTATTTTGAAATATTTTCTACGATCTTCATAATTTTTAAAAGTGCATATACATTACATTTAAGAACTATTTGATGGATTATTTTTTTGTGATTATTTTAATCAAAAAGAGTTATAAAAATAGTTTTGCATCAAAATATTTATAATATTCATTTTAAAATATCACAAAAGAATTTTTTTTAATAATTTATTTTTTTTTCTATTTCAGTTCAGTTTTATACGTCAGCTTTAAAAATATTATGGTTTATTAGGTTAAAATTAGGCAAACTCAAAATTTCTCAATTAAAGAATTTCGCGTAAGACCATTAAAAAACTAGATTAAATTCGGTAGTCTTCTTACAATTGAGATTCATCATCTAATTTTACAGTTAAAATTGAATGAAATTGGTTAGGAAAAATTCAAATAAGTACTATGAAATGTAAATATATTAATGAAAATTCCATTCTTCGGAATATCAAAACTTTTTTACTTTTTAGATTTTTCTTGAAATGAAATAGTTTAATGTAAAATTTCAAGTAGCGAAAAATTATTATCAGCATTAAATTAAAATACTTTAATTATATTAATAACATTAAAATTTCATTAAAGAGCTTTAATTTATGGCAGTATATTATAAGAAATAATTTTTAAATGTTCTGAGAAAATGGTGCTGAGAATAAATTGAGTGTGCTGTATTTCTAAATATTAAACATGTAGTTTAGAAATTTCTCAGCTTGATTTAGTATAAATAGTCATCAATTTTAAAGTTCTTATTTCTTATATAAAATTTTCTTTGACATTAGGTGTTTATTGTAGTCAGGGAATTTGTGTGTTTTCCTCTTATTAAAGAATTTATTTAAAATATATTTAGTCTTTACTTTATTGCAGTGACTACAGCTATGGAGAATCCAGAATGTAATCCATTTAAATGTCTAACCATAGAACCAGCGGAAATTGTACCAAGTGTATCAGTATATACAAGAGAAACATTTATTAAAGATTGTCCGTGAGTATTTACGTTTTAGGTAATATAAAATGCATGTTTTCTTACATCTATATTTACAATATGATTACGTTTCAATATACTACCCTCTTAAAAAAACCGAAGTATATTTCAGTACTCGATAAGTGTCAGACTTACCTTACTTATTTACGATTTCAAATAAATCTTTAGCTCAGCCAAAAAGAACTGATTCAATCCGATATATCTTTAAAGTAAATTTTAACCTTTTAGATGGCAAAAGATTGGAAATTCACACCGTTTGACAGCACTTCTATCAACATTTTAAGAATGTTCATGAGCTCATTTTCTAAACGCAATATTAAATAACAAATAAAAAAGTAGGGAATTTATTTTTTTATAACAAGAACTTTAATAACTTGGTTCATGCGATGTAGCTAATAAGGCATAGATTTCTATTTTGAAATTGTGTAATGTAACATAGAATTCTTTGAAATATTTGGTATTTTTATAAGACAGTATGTCAAGAAATGGTACATCTGCTTTCATCCATTGTCGGAATATTATTATTTATTTACAATAAATCTAATTTGCGATAATGCCGAGTAGGTATAGATTCTTATATTGTAACTTTCTAAAAAATAATAAAATACAAAATATTAATTTGCATTTCAGCTCTCCCATGAGCCTGCAAAATAAGTTTAATTACCCATGGTAACAAAATTTAGCTAGGAGATAACAAGTGCAATTGAAAGGGATGGACAGCATATAGTTTATATTTATTGAGATACAAGAATGTTATTAATAATTATTGAATCATTTTTGGGATATATAATATTAAAAAAGAATTTGAATCCTAATGACATTCAATAATCTTCTTTGATCAAATACATACCCACTGCTAAAAATAAAAATAACAACTCTTTTAGCGAACTATGTTAATACAATGATAATTAAATGATCTTTTACAAGTGCATCCACAAAAGGGATAAATTATTTTACATGCAACGTTCATAAAATAAAAAAAATGGGAAAGCGGAAGTTCATGTTTCACCGAAGATTCTTTTTTCCTAACTTGAAATTTAATTTTTTATTTTGAAAACAAATGATTATAAAAATTAACATAGATGTGGTTTCCATAAATTCATGGTTGGGAATCATTTTAAGGATTTGAAACTGGAAAAGTATCAAGAATTGTTGAGGATGTTGTTTGAATGGCAAAGTATGCCATTTCTATTAGGTGGAATCAATCACAAGAAAGTAGGAACATTCAAAACTAAGCAAGGTTATTAGCAACTAAATCTCTATAATTGGTAAAATTTTCATCATCTAAAAATGCCAAAATATTTTCGTTCAAAGTGCAAATAAATGTAAAACATCCATTTAAAGAAGTTAAAGCAAAAAATATTTTTAAAAATAAATCTAAAACTCACATGAAAATTTAAAGGCAACATCATAAAATAATCTTTTTAGAATAATAAAGTTGTTTTCCAAATGTTATCAACTTAAAATTTTTCTTTTATATTTTTAAAACCCGAAACACAGAATATTTTAATATTTAACTTGTTTGAAAAGCTGTGTTGTTAATTACAGTTGCAGATACAGAGAAAAATCGATAACGATATTGCTCATATCAAAATTGTAGACTGAAAATGTTGATAACATTATAAGTTCTTGTTTAATGTTAACGAAATCTTTTCCATAATTTTCTATCAAGAATTTATGTAACTATATATTGTTTTTCTGAATGATATTTATCTGTTCCCATCTTGGTTAAACTGTCTTTTATTTAAATATCTGAAATAATTAATTGTAAATATTTTACTTTATTTACGAGAATAAATTTTGTAAACCAATTAGGCTTAATGATTCATTTTATGAATTAAAAATATTTGTTAAATCAGGGAAAGAGTTATTTAAAATATTTTAAACAAAATTTACATAATTTTAAACAACTTGTATTTTTTTTCCTTTTTTTTTTGTAACAGTAATTTATCAGCAAAATACTAAGTGAGGGTTTGTAACTAATATGCATTTATACATAAACTTGAATATTTCTCAAAAATTATGATTCGTAATGTTTGACGTACAATGTTTTTTTATTTAGGAATTTTTTAAAATTTGAAGAATGTGTTTCGAATGAAGTTGAACAATGCACAGGTTCTACTTATGCAGAATTAGCGGTTTCTGATGATGAAGAAGAAGCAGCTCTCGGAAAGATTCTGTTAGGAACTTCAGACGTTTTAATTGACTTGTGCGATGAGGACACACAAATTCACAAAGGTAATTTCATTTAAATATAAGAAACTATCCTTTTAGATTAAATGCTAAATTACAAATCTCATTATGATTAAAATCATATTATTAACAAAATATAAGAATACACAAAAATATGCATTACTTTCTGGAAGTTAATAATTTTCAGCTTAAATAGTTGTAGTTAATAAAAAATAAATTTTAAATGTTATTAATGTTTCATAGTATTTGAAATTACTTTTCTAATAATTACATAATTTATATATGGAATTTTTAAAAACATTCTAGCAATTCGAACAGGAAATGAACAAGCATGCTGTCGAATTTGTGGGTTGCACAGAGATATTTTCAGTTTAATAGTTGCTTAATGAAATAATGTAAATTTTTTTTAGAACTACTTTTAAATAAAATTTAAAAAAATTATAAGTAAATTAGCAGCTTTTGCAAATTATAGAAACCAATAAAAAGCCGGCATCCAACTTTTGAAAAAAATTTCTAGTTGTAAAAACAGCAACAACCAGTATTTACTTTAGCTTCCCTCAAACTGCTACTTTGATCTAGAAAATTATAATTTTTATGAATGTATTATCTGTATGTATGTAATATATATATATATATATATATATATATATATATATATATATATATA
>JAPDSC010059150.1:30522-49835 GCA_026290005.1 Latrodectus geometricus
ATATATATATATATATATATATATATATATATATATATATATATATATATTTAATAGTGAAAAAAAATAGTTCATTTACTCTTAATGAAGAATTTATTCAATCAACTACAATAAGATTATATAAAAAAAATTCCTGCATAATTGTAGGAATTCATTTGAGTTTTCTCTTGATACAGAAAAATGGAAAATGTTTAACCAAAAATCAGATAAATAGTGAAATATTCAGAAATAACAGTGATTAATTGCAATTACTGGTAATTCTGAATACTAAATTTTAATCTAATATGGCTTAAAATACGATTATGCAGATAAAACCTGAAACTTATAAAACCTGTTTGCCCGAAAGTATTATTGGTAGAAATTAACTGAGGTATGGTTTTAACAATTGCACACATATAAAAATTTAGTACGCTTGAAATCAGATAAAAGTTTATCATGAAGAATTGTGTTATTCCTTTCCCGTCTTTTTGGGATTATTGCCAACTTTCCTAAGAAAGTGAACTACCAAGAACATAAAGTGGTTTTTAACGAGAATCATTTAATATGTACAACTCCTTTAAAAGATGTTTTAGAGTCATAAGTTCTTTTATACAAGTCACACACAGAATGTAAAATCATAGTTATTAAAATATAACCTTTTAAAAGGACAAAAAAGAACTTCTAATTAAAATCACATTAAAAAGTTTGGAATAATTCAATGAAATGTATTTGGAAAAATAAAAACAACTTTCATTCTTATGAAAAAACGTGATGTGCTATTAAAATTGAAATGATTAAGTTTATAACCCTACTTTTCTCTGAAACAATTGATTTATTGAAACGAAGAAAGGTAACTGAAATTGCTCAATCAAAAGAGAACTACCAAGTAATCAGGAATTTATTATTTTTTCTTGCTATTTTCAATGAATGGTATTTCTGTAGGTTGAATAATTTCTTCATTAAATATTTTCAAATATTTATTAACTTTTATAAAAAAAAACTAATATTTGTAACCTTTCATATATTTCAAAATCATTCTTAAATTTTATATTGAAATGTTTGATAGATTAATAGAATTTTCATTTATTTTGATTGATGCGATGTTAAAGCCATTAGATAGGAAAAAAAATATTATAATTCAAGGTGATGAATGAAATTTTATTGTTAAAAAATATGAAAAGCTTTTTTTCAGTTTTATTTTAACACAGGAAAAGTATGTAATTTTAGGAAATAGTAATGAAATTTTTGGTGAATTTTCGCTTATTTGCATAAATGTTTTCATAAAAAAAGTTTTAATATTATGTTTATTTTCTTTGAATAAATTTTTTAAAGTAATAAAATTTTTCATGCCCAGATTTCATTGAAAATTTTGAATGCATTACGAATTTCATTGACGAGAGTGAAAGATTAGATTGCCAGGAGGAAGCACGTTCACTGTTCACTGGATATCAAAATAGTATTGATTCAGAGAGTAACGTAGATTGTCTGTAAGTATATAAATTACTATTCAATTGGTAAACCGAATTTAAGAAACAATTCGAACTATTTGTAATTTTACAGCATATATCTGATTTAAAATAAGTTTTAAGTTGCTTGAGTACTTTATTTTTCTGAAAATATTTAATATTTGATACAATACGTATAGAGTTTTATATTCGTATTTATAAATAATCAAAATTTTCAACAAAATGTAATTTTTAAAGTAATTATTATTTGAATTGTAAAATTTGCAAGAAAAAGGGCATAGTGTATTCAATTATTTAAGGATTTTTATCATTAAATTTATGTATTAAAAATTAGATGCTACGTCAATGGTTAATATAATTAATAAGTTTTCTCTCTCTATCCCAGATATCTATAACAATACACCGTATGTAATAAATTAGAACACCTGTATCACTTCAAATAAGCTTTAGATGTCTTCATTTAATTATTATTTACCAAGCAATTATTTACAAATGTGCTCATGCATTTAGAAATAATTTAAGGTAACGAAAACAGCATTTTAATACAAATTCATTCAAGTTTTTTAATTAATTTGAATTTTTATATGGTATTTTAATCACATTACTAAATTAATTAATTTCCAAGTAAAATGAGAAATTTTTAATGTTTCCTTCTCAAAATAGACAATATAGGACTGATTAATTTTCAGTTTATTTTTTGTAAGATATATGAGTAATAAATTAATAATTTTAAAGGCAAAAAAATTTGCATATTTGTATTTAATAAGATAATTTTTTTAAAAAAATGATCGCTGTCAAATATTACAAGAAAATGAAATTTGTAGATAAATAAATTTTTATAATTATTTTATAGAAAATGATATTAATTGTTTTAATGATCATATTGTTTTAGTTCAGCTGGTTATAACTTTGCTTGCGTATCTGGAAAAGTAAATAAGCGATGTGGAGAAGTGGCCAGAAATACATTTGTGGAGATCGTGAAGCGAACCAAAATTCTTCAAAACAAAATATGTTCACCAAACGATATTTTAGAATTGAAGAATGAATTCAAGGAATTTTTACAGCTGGAAGAAGAGCGACGAAGCATTTTTGAACAGGCTTTTGATTTGAGAAAAAGAAAATAATTTTCCAATTCTGACTACACTTTTTTTGTAGCTTTAATTTTTGCATGATAAAATGGTGAAATTTTTGTAATTAAAATTCACAAGCATTTACATGTGCCTTTTTATTAACATCTTTTTTTCATGCTATAAATCAAATTAAAAAGTATATTTTAAAGTCAATAGAAACAATTTAGAAAAGTTCAAATTTAAATCAAAGCTTTAAATTTTTTCTTGTGAAAAAATGTTTTTTGTATTTTGACACATATATTCATATGTTAAAAAATTCCATATGTGTATATATTTATGCATACATACATATATACATATATATTTATATTTAGCGCAAAAACTGATTAAAATCCCATCACATAAATAATCAAAAATTGTTTATCACTTGGAACCAATATATTTATATTTATTCCAAATATTAAAGGAACGAAAAACTTCACAATAAATCAAATTAAATGAATATAAATCAAGTATGGCCAATATGGCCAGCAAACACTCCCTGATGAAGCTTATTATTATATATTACCAACAAATATGCTTATACAGCAAAAATATCAAAATCCGTTGTAGATAAGCATATTTAACATAAAAAATTAAAAAATCAATACTTTTTTTACATTAAATAATAAGATTATTTTATATATTACCTATTTACAACAATATGTTTAATCGATGAAAATATAAAATGATTTAGAAATTATTAATTTTATGAATACAATTCTTCGTCAACTCTTGTTCTATACATCGCTTGGAAATTAGTACATAAAAATTAAATGAGAGTAAAATTTAATTTTTAAAAAGAATGTTTTTACTAATAATTTCATCACAGCTTGAAAATTACTATTCAATAAAAAAAATAGCTTTAAATTGTATTTTATTTAAATTCACTTTCATTTCATATACATTCTGATTAAAATGATTCCGCTATTAAGGGTAATGCAAAATTTTGTCAAAGGTTTTCAATTTTTTACTTCATTGCAGACTTTAATACATATAATGTAAATTGCATTATTATTCATTATAAGTATAATTGATTCTATTTATCATTTATTCAATGATTAAGGAGTAAAATGATCAGATACGAAATGAAACTTCTGCATACATACCCAGACTAAGACATTCTGAATTCAAATACTAAGTTGAAAAATATAATATTTTTTTTGGGCTATTAGAGTTTCGATTTAAATTTCTTTGGAAGAAAATATTTTTCCAATGTCACAAGTGAAGGTTCTTAAAATATATCACCTATTCCTATACATAGTGGCAAATATTTTCTCAGCTGTTTCTTAAAATATAGATAAAGAATTTTTCAATTTTTTTTTAAATCTAATTTACTAGTTAAAAACAAATTGCTTACAACACATTAAATAGCAAAATGTAATTCATAAAATAGCAACAATTTAAAATCTCTTAGATTTTATACCGTAAATGTTATACTGAAGATTTCCTACTCTAGAATTTTGATTAAATAACTTATTTCTTTGAATAACAATTGAAAGTAAATAATTCCAAGTATGAGAAAAATTATTCTTATAAAATACTTGTCAAATTTATATAAAATTCTTATTTTGCTTGATTGTTGAATATTGTCCGAAGCTAAACTAAGAACAGTAGCACGACTGCGAAACAAAGGCAATGTTTCATTTCAAAATTTAGAGTTTGCTAATTTTGTTGATATTGTTAATTTTAACAGTAATTAATACTGATTTGAATTCACTATAAAAATGCTTATGCCCTGATGCTCACTGTTTTGGAATTTGTTCTATTGAAATATGTAGTCATTTGGTTCCTTCCCTTTTAAAATCAACCTATTGGGGATATAGAAAAAACTTGTATAGCTCCGTATCATTTTATTTCTAAATTCTCATAATTTAATTTTTTTTTTTAAAAAAAGAGACTATTTCTTGATTTTTTTTAAAAAAAATATTGTTTTTGTTCCTTATAGAAAACATGTGTTTGGTTTCTGCGATATGCTGCTAATTGGAAATTCACTGTGACTTGGGTGGAAGGAGTAGCAAGATCACCATTTAATAACTTTGAAACGTTGTTCTATACCCGAGATCTCATTTCGTGTTTTAAAGTAAAACGTATTAAACTTTGAATACCTTTTTTTTTAAAAATCGTATTTTTCTAAATTGTTTTCCTTGAAAAGCCCCGAGCTACGAAACTAGAGAACTTCTCCTGACAGTTCACTACATTATTTGAATGAATGTATACAGAAAAAAATTTTAATAGTATAAACTTTGATTATGAATTCAAAATAGAGCACTAATCTAATACTAGTAGTAGTATTTGTTTGTGCTCTACGTGTATTTATTCTTGACTCCTAAAAAGTGTATCAATTCCATTATTACTTCTTAACAAAATAAAAAGCAGTTATCTTAGGATACTATAAATTAAGTACAGTTAACTTATATGATTATCAGAGTTAAGAAAAAGCGTAACATTTGTATGGATTTAGAAACTATGCAGAGGCTTAACATTTTTTATTATATTTATCAAGGAATATCCTTATATTACACAGGAGGAAAAAATTAAATCCAACCTAATATCATTACATTTTCACTTTTGATAACTTAGAGCTTCCAACTTTTTCTAAAAATTTAACTGTTTTCTCTAGTGTATATTTTAAAGAATTTATAAGCAAATTCCTTTTAAAATTTAGAAATAAAAACTTAATGGATTAACCAAATAGCACTTAATGGATTAACATATTACTCGAAATAACAAGTGATTAAATCTTAAGAAATTTAGAAGCATAGATCTTGAGAAATAAATACATAGAATAAGAATACCTGATCGAAATAATGGCATTTATCCATTTAGACATTGTTAGTCGAACAATAACTGAATGGGATATACAATTAGAGTCGTCCTTGCAGCTTAAATTCGATGATACTTTATCAACATTGATCTTCAGAATGGCATACGGAGAGGATCCAAATCTTCGTCGACATATATCGACAATGAACGTGATAGAAATACCATTTTGTGTACCAAGGAATTTCACACAATACCAGCAACATGGTATCAAGTAACCTGTACCACATGACAGCCCATAAAAAAATGTGATGGGCCAGTATGATGATATTAAATGCATTCTAGCGATGCACTTCCTTGATCTATAATGAAGCTGTAAAGAGAATCAGTATTCTGAAAATGCGATATCCACTATTCTTTCAGCTACATTCCTTGATGATCACACCATTGAAGAAGCTTTTCTTTGTGATGTAGCATCAAAGAAAACTAAAGTATGGTATTTAAGTAGCCTGATTACGTTGCTGAAAATATGAAGTTTTCGAGCGGACATTTGTTTTCTTGCAAACGGTCCTATTTCTGATTTAGAACACATAACATGTCTGCAGAATCCTTTAAATCTATATGGGTAGCATTTTTCTTGTTTCAGCTATTATCTGGCCAGAGCTATATATGATTCACTAGAACTCCATCACCATATTATCGATTTCATACTCTGATGAATCATGAGATATTGATTAACATACAAGACTACATAGTATGTCTGGACAATTCATTTAAGGTCATATGGTTAACATGACATGCTTTTCTTATCTGCCGTTAGCTTGGCACTAAGATTCAGCACAAAGTTATTTTTGTTTCTTTTGAGGCCATCGATTCCATATTCTGTAGATAGTCATGGGATATTTTCTCAAGTGAAAAACAATGATACGAAAAGCCATAACCAAAATAGACTATAATTTTACTCGTGTCAAATTTAGAAACTTGCTTATAAGTATTTGTTTATTTATACGATGCACTACAAAAGCTTTTCACTAGTTTTAAGTTTTTATAAGTTTCGCAAACATATCATATGTAATAAAATAGGTTTTCATTTACTGCCAAATCAATTCTATCATTCAAAAATTTGCAATTTGTTTCATTAAGTTCATACCATGCTGTGCAATCTATTGCACTAATTATTATATTTTATTTAAAATATCTAGAACAGAGTAAATATTTTAAGCTATAAAATTTTAAAACATTCTATAACAATCAATATAACTTCATTTATTAACTGATTTTTTATAATGTTATTTTTAATTAATTATTATATTTTTATTATATAGTTATTAATTATTTTGACTATAAATATTTTATTAATTTTCCTTGCATTCATTTTAAATATGAAATAATTAAAGTAAATTTTGGTCCACAATTTAATAGTAATATCTTGCATTTAGTCCATACAAATAATCACCGGAATAATTATATTTCTGTCATGAATAAAAAATTTAAGAATTTATTAATAGATCTATTGACTAAAGCTCGTTTAGATCAGGAAAGTTTATGGGCTTTAAAGTTTATCCTTATTCTAGGTTTGTCACAAAATAAATAGTTTTATAGAGATTATATTAATTGCAATTTCAATCTTAAAAGTTCATCACACTTCAATAAAGTTATTTGAGAAGACCATGTACATTCCAACATTACTGTGTATTTTTCTTTATTTGACTATTTTTGACTAAATATCTACAAGAACGTAACTTAAATGCTCTGTTTAGTACAATTTTCAAATGTAACATTTAAACATTTTATGTATCAAACGTAATAAACAGTAGCAAATGGTTAAATGGTGTTTTTTTTTTTTTTTTTTTTTTTTTTTTTTTTTTTTTTTACGTTTTGATATGTATAATGAAACATATAGTTTTGTGCCATTTAAAATTATGAAATTCATACATTTTATAGTTTCAAAGGAATTCTGAGAAAAGTAATAAAACTATTTTTTATATTATTGAAAAATTAAATTCCCTCAGTCCTAAAATTAAATTTAAATATGTTCTCACTATTGGTAATGTGTTATTAAATACTATCATTGGTGACACGCTTCGGACTTTAGAAACTTAGACTTTAGGATGCTAGTATATATAACACATTAATTTAGTAATCTATAAATTTAGTTACTCTGAAAATTTTAAATATATGAATCAAAAAAAACATAACATCTTATATTTTTATTTCAAATGTAGTAATATACAAGAAAATATGGATACAGGATCAAAGAATTGGAAACTGAATTTTATTAATAAAATTTATTTACTGAATTATATAAATTAGTGTACCTTTTATAAACTAAATATATTAAAAAATAGATGAAAAATATTTATTAATAATAATTTAAGAAAAACTTTATAGGTATAGTTGTTGCCACAAATGTAATTCATAGTTCTCAAATAACTTCATTAATTTAATTAGAAATAGATCTTGTGTAAACTATGAATTATTATTACTGTTATATTTAGAATAGTCAACTCTTATTAGCAGAGTATTTGTGTGGACAATCTATCTATCGAAAGATAGAATTTCATAAAGTTTAATAACAGGATCATGGTTTTTTTGAAAAACAGTGAATCAATAATATAAACAATGTGCAATTTTAGAAGAAAAATATGTTTAATAAAAAGAAATTTTTTTGTAAAAAAAATTCTTATTATTAAAATGATTATTATTAATTGGAGTATAAAGATGACAATAATACTAAGAACATGACATAATTTTATAAGTTTATTATTGATAATAAAGTCATTGCATTACTAACTTCTGTCAATAACATCCGCAGTGATATTCAATTATAAAGCATGTAAGTTTATTTTATCGATATCAATTGTAATTTTATTCTCTTAAATTCAAATATACTTTAGAAAAAGAAAATGTATATTGTGAATAAAGTTTATTAACGAGTATTAACACAGAATATTTTTTTGACACTGTTGTTTATTATGTATTTATTTTCTACATTATGATGCAATCTTAGATTCAATCTTGTAAGCTAATATTTCTAATATAATTTTAGTTATTGTGTAATAATTGTGAGATATAAAAACTTACATTGATTCGTCAATAAATCTTTAAAAAAAAATTCAAAAATTAATCACATAAATATATTTTGATTAAAATACATCAGCCATGAAATTCTCATTATTAATATACAGGGTGATTCAGCTCGTCGGTGACAAACTTTGAGGATCGATAGAGCACACTTAGACGAACATTTTTAAATAGGGAATGTAGGGTCCTTGACGTGATGGTAAGGCGCTAGGCGCTTTTGAAACTTTGGGTTCCGAAATTCATGGCATGGGATTTGCCTGTTGGAGTAACGTTCGGCGTACAACCGCTGAGCAGCTCGTCCATTACAACCAGCAGTGCCATACGCCAAATGCATGTCAGCCAATTCAGAGTTTGTGTACCGTTCCATCCTACTACCGATCTGTAGACAAGCAACCCGAAGCTTAAGTAGGTACCGCAAGTCCAAAAGACTTGTCTGCGCATGAAACTACGTCATTTCGCGTTGTCGTCTACGCATTACGTATCTTTTGCATATCGATATGGTACGATATCTTTTGCATAAATCAAAAAAAAGCACCTTATGTAAATTTTATTGCACGCATTGTGCATGATTAAAACCAGCTAGGTTTGTTTGAAAAAAAAAACTGCAGTTTTAATAGCTTATTATGATAAGTAAATTACTCTCTTGTTTTGTTCCTAACTGATCGTAGCACCCGTTTCGAGTTAGCGTCCGAAATGTCAATGACTTATGTTTTTTGCCCAAAGTGCCCCCTATTGGTGTTTCTTTTTGTACCGTTCAACTGAGTTTCAGAGAGCCCCAGCAAACAGAATCATGAAAATGCATGCTATAAGTCAAGAAATCTTTTTGTTTATCTCTTAGTAGCCCTCGAGTTTCAACCACCCTGTACTTTGACAATTTATTCCGGCTCTTATGCTTTTTGCAGGGTTCTACTTTTGGGTTCAAAATTTAAGTTAGAGTATAAACTTTGGCGAGCATGTGTTAAATTATCAAAATAACGAGCTTAAAGTTGTTGTCTGGCTCTCCAAAGTCTACAGCGCCCCCTATCAATTTTTTACGAGATACGCTTATCAAATTGGTACTGAAGAAAGTCTAAGTAAACAGAATCATTTCACCGCAAAAAGCAAGAAAATTTAACCATTTCCCTATTTTTTATGACGTTTCGAATTTGGCACCCAAATTTTCAAAAGCGCCTTACCATCGCGTCAGGGAACCTACATTCCCTATTCAAAAATGTTCGTCTAGGTGTGCTCTATCGAACCTCAAAGTTTTCACCGACGAGCTGAATCACCCTGTATATTTTATATTGCCATCAAAACTCAAAATAGGTACATAAATTTGAAGATTTAAGCTCTTAGAAATATTTTAAAGAGACATCTATATTAATGAACAAATTATTGATAAATATTGAAGCTAAATACTTGTTTTAAGGTCATAGTATTTGGTTTAAATTCGGCATATTTAACAGTAGGCACATAAAACATCAGAAAAGGAAATTTGCATTTGTTTTGTAAAAAATTTAATTTTTTAAAATTTTTTAATTGTGTAAATTTTAAATGTAACATATTTGATTTCTTTACAAAAATAAAAGTATTTCTGTTTATATATTGTTGAGTAACTTTTTGATTCAAATAAAATGAATAGGCCAATTTTTTTTACGTATAATCTGAATTTTAAAGGCATTTTTAAGTATAACTAGACCTGAATCCTTACTTTACCTTTGCACTAGACCTAAACACTTCAAATGGATATGAGTTAACTGAATAAAATTGAAAAGTATTAATACATAAAAAAAATAGATATTTGAAATAAACGTAAAAATATTACCTCTAAAACTCATTTAAAATAATTAGCATAATAAGTTGAGAAATAATTTATTCTGATACAATAAATCCGAAGAATGAATATTTAAGGCTTGTGCCGGATCGAATGTTAATAATAATAGATTATTAAATCAGGCACGCGTAGAATGGGAAACAAATTTAATTTAGAACACCAATTTAATTCAGATTTTAAATTTAAAAAAGATAAATTGTAGGCACTGAAATAGAAATTTGATGGTACAATTTAATACATTTACTGAAATCATATCTTGATCGAAAATCCCAAATGTCTGCGAATATTAAAGAATAAAAAGTAGCCATAGATAAAATAATCTGGTTTTTTAATTCTTTACTGATATTCAAGAAAATTGAAGTTTAAATGTAATAAACCTAAATTTTACAAGGAAAACAATAGGAGGTACTAAAATATTTCAACATATTGCCTAAATGAAATATTTGTTTTATTAAAGCACAACCTTTATTTTTGATGCATCTCACGACATACATTTGATGAACACAAAACAAAACAGTTTGACTTATTAAAGAATCCAAAATACTTTGAGATGCTGAAGTACATGCTTATGATCTAAAGCAATAAATCTTTTTAAATAGCTTTTGATGAATTATAATAAATTATAATTCGGAGTACCAGAGTTTCCGAAGTTAAAAAATAAGCCTTACATTAGAGGTATTATTAAAAGGGTGTTATTTCAGAGGAAAACGCGCGAAGTTTGCTTCCCTTTCTTTTAAACTTTATATTTACAAACTAAGGATTTTCCTATAAAAATTAATAGTTTTATCACCAAAACGCTGCTAGTATCATTGGTATTAACTGATCCATTAAATAAATCAAGTTCAATTTACATTTAAAAACAATGTTTCTTAATTGCAGTTAACTTTTTTGTAAAATATAAAATTGTTCTTGTAAATTACTGTTATTATTTTACGGAAATAAATACAAATAAAAGTAAAAAAAAATTAAGACGTTTTATAATATCTGCTCCTAGCTAAATTAAACATTTCTTTATCGGAAAAAATGTTAATTAAAAAAAACCCGACTTCCTACCCAAATGTTAATTAAATAAAAATTAATTGTTTCCTATTTTATAACTTATCATACGTCAAACACTTCCGTTTAATATTAAAAATAAAAATGTACTTTCATTTACATGTAAAAAATTATGTTTGATAAAACTCTGTACTGAACAAAGTCATACAGATAATATTATATTTAGTATTCTACCAAATTTCTTTTCATTCATTTAATTATCAAAATAATCTAGTACCATGTGGAACATAATTTTCACACTAGCAATTTTTCTTTCTGGTAAGTTCTTTAAAATATTTGCAATATTTATAAAATTTAAATGAGTAAAAATATTTTGTACTCTGTATCATAAAGATTATTTCTGAAATTTTATATCAAAAGTATAACTTACATTCACACTTTATCACTTCTATCAAGTAATTAATTAGAAAATAGTTTTGTTTAATAATTTTTATATTAGCATTTTTATTTAATATTTTCTTAAATACATTATTTTTATTTTTAAAATGAATAAATATGCTTGCATTATATTAACTAGTGCTTGTTGGATTATTATTTAAATTTAAAGTTTCGTAATTGTGAAATTTATCATAAAACAATTATTTCTAAAACCATATTTTATGATTTGTATGATTGTTTTAAAGTCGATAAATTTATTTGTTTTACTTTTGAAGTTAATAAAAGAGAGAAAATATAAATAAATGTTTTAGAAATTTAGATAAATTATAGATTTTTTAATTTCAGTTTACTTAAAGTTACGTGTAACACAGGTAATCTGGTTTATTGGACAATCTTAAAATACATAATAAGTCAGAAAGAAGGTAAAACAGTAGCTGAACAGCTGATCTGCATTTTCAGAAATTGGTGTCTAAGAAATAATAACTTTTAACAATTCATCTTCTCACATAATTTTTATAGTGCATATTTTTTATAATTTTCTCTTTTATTTTAAGTTATAATGGTTACAATACTGCATTACTGAGTCATGACTAAATATGAAGTGTTAGATTTGTGTGCTTAATTTCTAAAACAAATTACTGAAGAAAATAAATTTCTTTGTTCTCATTCCTGAAAATATATTAAAGTGCTTTCTTTGTAGCTCAATTTTACGATTATTTGCTACGGAGATGAATTTCAAGATTCGATTCCAGACAATGTTTGGAAATGTAAGATGAAGGATACATTTCTGCTTAGCATCAGTCGATTTGATGCTTAGTAGTTTTGCAATCAATGAATAGGTCTGTTTACCACAGAGAAATAATATCTTTTAATGGATCTGGAAGCCGATAATATGCAGTAAAAAGTTTTATAAAAACTTTAAACTTTTAAGTTTTCTTTCATAAACACACACACTATTAAGTATATTTTAGAATAACTGAAGAACAAAATAATTAATTTAATCTAACATAGTAAACAAAAAGGTTTAAAAAATTAAGAACCATAGATAGAATTTTTAATATCCTGTGTGAGTTGCATGTCAGGGGAATCTTAAGTATAATATCTCTCATGAAAGGGTTCTTCTTTATTAATTTTAAATAAATCTACTATTTCTTAATACTCACTTCTCTTTTAATTTACTATTTTTAAAAAGTGAGGTTTTCGTTGGTTCTGAATTCAAATTTCTCCGATAAATAAAAAGGGAAATAATGATAAAAATTTCTCGGCAGCTAATATTTTATAATTTTGCTTTTAACTAATTACAGTAAATCAATTAATTATTGCGTGAATAATTCGCGAGGATTATGAAAAATAATACTTTTCAATTTTTTGTACCTTAAAAATATTTAAATATGTAAATTTAGATTAGTATGTAAATTTAGATTAGTTTTTTGTATTAATTTATATATAAATTTATAAAATAATTTATTAAATTAAATAAATAATAATTTTCTATATATTTAATACATTTTGTATAGTTTATGATATCATAATATTCATATTTTCAATATATTTTCATTATATTACATATTTGTATATTCCCCAATTTTATAAAAGAGATTAGTTTCATTTCTGATTATTTCAATATTTGGCACTAGCCTCTCTCTTATTTTAGTCATTTATTTCCGATAACTTGCGATTACTTAATACTATTACTTTATTTTTCTATAAAAAGAGTGCCTTCTTATAACACATTTAAATGTAAATTTTATTTCAGTATCTTCGGCCATACTTCCATCTTGTAACCCACAAATGTGTTTTAATCTTATTCAAAATCTGTTAGATAAGTATGAAGTTGGTCAAAAAGATAGCACAATAAATGGCGAAATCTTCGATGAGATTTGTCCGTGAGTATTTATAATTTAGCAATCGAAAATGTTCTTTTTCATTACCTCATGTTTTTTAAATCTTAATAAATAATTGCATAAAGAGAAAATATTATGGTAAACACACAGATTCAAATAAGATTCCTATGTTATATGATGCATTTTTTATTCTTTTATATTTTACATCAATGAATACCGAATATTAATGATGTTTCTTTGAATTTCATGAATTTCATCTTTTCAGCAAACACTAAAGAAATTCCAACACTACCGTAATCTAAATTTTTCAAGTAAACGATTTCCTCTCTTCATTATGAAAATAACATAAACATTGCCTCTCGTAGAATATATATAATTAAAATTCCGAATGTTATTAAAATTCATGGATTTTTCTGTATATATATATATATATTAGTTTGGGGAAAAATCCATTATTTTTTCTTGAACTTCAAGACTTTATTTAATAGGTTTCTGATTTGCTTTTTGCAAATGGTTTAAATCCATTTTATGGCCATTGCTTAGCTCCTTGGTGATGCTAGATTGATAACGTGACGGTCACAACTTTGATCATTTCTGTGATTTTATAGACATTTTCAACGACGTGCTGACCAGCGTGATGTGAATTTTAACATCAAAAATACCTAAATGGTATCGACAAATACAAAATTGTTCATAATACAAAATTGTGCTGTTACAGTATCGCGAACGTACACACCACTCACAATTTCAGACATCTAGCTTACAGTTTTGCATTAACCAAAGAAAAACTGTAAAATGTACTGAATTTTATCTTACATTTACTTAAATTTTTTTAACACTTTGTGACTGACAACTGAATGGAGCAAACAAAAAACAGCAAAAGAAATTTTAAGTTCGAAGTGTCATTTTTCTAAGGAGCATAAATCTGAAATTATTTGGTCGATATTTTACGTATATATTTTATGTATATATATGTAATGAAGTTGACCCATATAATTTGTTAATAACTCCTGAAGATTTAACTTTCAACAAAAATTATTATCAAATGGAAGATCTTTTGGAAACTGCAAAAACGGTTGAGAAATAAAGAGAAAACTCATAACTTACCTCCAATCAAAATAAAACTTCCTAAATACGATTTGTTTTTGTAAATCGCGAAATAGAATCTTTGCTTGGTTTAGTGTCATAACATATTGTTTCGCTTAAAACAAAAATATATTTATTGACATAAAACATTTATCTAATATAGAAAAACGTAGTTAGAATAAAAATTTTCAAACTAAGATAATTAATGAACAGAAATTCTAGAAAAACGGAAACATATTTTATTCTTTTTACGATAGACCAAAAAATTTCTTATAAATCGTTCAAGAAAATAATTTCTCGAATTCATGTAACACTTGTCGATTAAAAAAATGTATTGCGATGATAGTTTAGATTTTAACAGGATAATATTTTTAAATAATATTTATAAGCAGTTTTCTTTTAGTTTTTATATTTTAAAAAATGTGAAAATATTTTTTTTATCAAAAACGTATTAAAATCCATTGAAATAAAAAATTTATGTTCTATGACAAATACGATTAAAGATTAAACTAAAGAACTTCGGAGAATTTTTAGAAAATATAAAATTTTTTCAAAATAATTCAGCAGTATTCCAATAATCTTTATTTTAAAAGTATCTTTATAATAAGACAGTCAGGAGGGTACTACACCCATAAAATCTAGATTTTGAGTATTATTTTTGAAAACATTTCAATGAGAACAATGAGAAATATTATATTACAGTATTTCACAAAACACTTCTGGAACATTTATTGCTATTATAATATTATAGAACAAAGCAAGAAAAAATTACAGAAATTTTAATTTGATAATGTTTGTTCCCATATAGGTTATTATCTTTTAAATATCAAACGAAGAAATGAAAATGTCTCATTACAAATCATTTGTCAACTAATGTTGACCATTTCTTGTGAATCTTTCTTCTTGATGTATTACATGTATGTCTTTTTTGTTCAGGAACATCATGGAATTCTTACATTGTATTCGAACAGATTATCAAGGGTGCACAAGTTCTGATTTTGAAGAATTGGCAGCCAGCGAACACAACAAGTTAGCAGCTTTTGGAAAAGTTCTTCTGGGTACTACACAGCTTTTAACTGATTTGTGCAATAAAGACACAGAAATTTATAAAGGTAATATAGTTTTAGTAACAAAAAACATCATAATTTAGTCTTCATCGTATTGATTGATAAATTATAATTTTCCTAGAATACTGATGCCTACAGTTTTCGTATAAAATAAAATTTTTCGAAATAATGCAGAAGACATCTTGAAAGAACATTATTAGTAAATTATATATATATACATATATATATCACATGTTAAACGATTAAATATAATCCTCTGAGTACCGGTGTAAAACATGAAAAGCCATCAATAAAATTAAATATTTATACAGAAAATAAAAGCTGTTAATTTTTTTTAAATAATTTAAAATATCTTAAAAGTATTTTGATGACACTGGTATGGAGTTTTTGTAGATGCTTACAATAAAAAGATGCACTAATCTTGAAGGAATTTAACTGTTCATTAAAAATGAGAAGTATATCTGCGGCTGAAAATTTTGGGTAATTTTAAGTCACCTTAAGTTTCTAAATTGAATATAATTATCAATAAAAATTGATAAACGTTAACAAGATTGCTTAAAATAGAAAAATTATAATAAAAATTTAAATGATGAGAGAAGATTTCAGACTTTATCAATAGAAGAATTTTGGAACTAATGCCAACTGGAAATTACTGGAACACAACTTATTCAAAGAAACGAATTCGAATCATTAAAAAAACAATAAAATATACTTTTTACTATGCAATAATATTTTAAAAAATTTACAAAGAACCAAATATAAAAAATACTTCAATCTTGCAATTAATATAATAATGTTTAAAAAACTTGATCAAAAGCTATTTGTTTTTTGTAAAAATTTGAATTTATATAATAACTGACAGGGCTGAAAATATTATTAGCAGAAGATTCTTGGATTTCTAGGCAAAATAATGTATAAAATTTTATTGCGTAAAAAATCCAAAGAACCAAAATTTGATTATATAATTGATTGCAATAATGAATTATTTAATAAGTGATGATAAAATTAACATAGATTTTATTTTATGGTCAGACTTCACTGCAAATATTGAATGCTTTACAAGAATGTCTTCTCGAATTAAAAACTCAGGTTGTAAGAAGGAAGCACAATCAAGGGTAATTCTATATATACGTCGTTCTCGTAATGCAGAAAATGCTGTTTGTATGTAAGTATACTATTACTGTTTTCAATAAGTAGAGTTTCATAAAAAAAATTTCTAATGATTGTTTAAAATAATATTTATAGGTACGTTTCTCACAACATTAAAGTTTTCACACCAGAAGGAAATCAAATAATAAAATGATATTTATTAGACAACAATATTACGCCGGAAATAACAAGAGATTAAATTTTCAAAAAATTCAGAAGCATGGGTTTTGAGAATTTAGTATTCAAAATAGTAGTACAACATATTGCATTAATACACACGGCAGAACGTCAAACAAAGATTGGAAAACAGGAATTGCAGTCAATGCAGCTTCAACGTGATGTGACAGTTCAATCACCATAATAATTGGAGTAGAACTAGGCCATTACTTAGCAATCAATAACAAATGTCTATTTATAGCAGATGTTTGGCATTGTTGGCAGATTCAGAGCAGGTGCTGTGTGACCATAACAACTACCACACATTTTTCTGTATCAAGAATGGATATTTCGCATACAGTTAATAACATTTGTTTGATTATTATCCTGCTGAAACCTAAATTTTTCAGTCATTAAAAAAATGTAAATACATGGACATTGTGTAGTCGAATGTGACACGTACTGTAATGTGAACAAGATGTGGAATAAGCGTGATTCCCATGATGACTTATACCATTATTGAGATGATATTCCATACATCTGCAAACATATCTCAACGCATCGTGGTTGCACTTATTCACTTATAAAAGATTATATTTTTCTGCCTGGAACACATGACTTGGCTATATGTTCCCACAAATTCATATGAGTAACATTTGAATCTTCTCACTTGTAAGTGATAGCAGCACGCTAAAAACCAACCCGAAATTGTGTGAATGCGCAAACATTGCCGTACAATTTCTTCATTAAAATAGATTATAGGTGTTGTTATTACCGTTGTTTTAATAAACACGTTAAGAAGATGATAATTTCCGAGTCAAAACATATTTTTCTTGTCTTGTTAATTTCCCATACGCATGTTGCCGCTTTTTTGGTGTTCGCAACTTCAATGATAAGCAATGCTTATACGTGTTATTCAAAAGAAGTTAAAAATAACAAAACACAGCTTTTATAGTAAGCATGATAAATATATTTCTGTAAAATTTTACACTTATTTAAAATAATAACTTCTAGATCTAATGAGTTTATTTTTATAGTAAATGTTGTTATTTATTTGCATAAAAACGAAAAAAATTTATTTCGTTTACCCAAACTTGACCAACATGTAACTGATTAATATGGATAATTCTTGAATAATATGTAGACAATATATTGATCAATTAAAAAAAAATTCATTACACGGCAATGTTAAAAATTTTTGCAATAGCATGAACATTTCTTTATAAAAAGATTAATCTATTTATAAAACAAAAATATGGACAACAGTTAAAACAAACAAACTCTGTTCAAAAGATAGATAATAATTTGGTACACATATAATGAAAAACAAACTTTTATAAAGCACTTTTCACAATTCATTTACCTATGCGGAAGTATCCATTGATTTTTTAACATTTCATACTATTAACAGATTCGTGTTAGTAACAATATTTTTTAACATATTTTTCTCTAGATGTTATGAAATTAATTTTAAATTTTCATTTTAATTTAATTTGAACCTTAAAATTCCTGCCTTAAATTTCAATGCTGATTAACTCAGACCCAAATTATAATGCTATACATAAATACAAATCCACTTAATTTTGACTCCAATTATAAAAAATGCATTGATACAAAATCTAGAAGAAATGTTTCTAGACACCAAAAAATTATTCATTGTATTTATTTCATTATATCTTGATCAAAAAAAAATTCAGTATAATATTTTTAAATTTTTACGCGAGAAAATTTTAGATTAATGTATATTGTGCATTCGTATTTCACATTCATATTTAATTAGATACATTTCTAAAAGCTAATTTTTCTTCAATCTTTTCAAATAAATATGTTATGTATATAAGTTATCTTTAAATGTTTTTGTTAATTTATTTAAAATAACAGTCTTTAATGATATCTGTTTTCAGGGTGTCTGCTTATACTTTTGCTTGTTTGTCTGAAAAAGTGAATGAGGAATGTGGAGAAGCGGCCAGGAATACCTTCGTGGATATCATGAAGCGGACTGAATTCATTCAAAACCACGTATGTACCCCGGATGGTATTTTGGAATTAAAGAATAAATTTCAGCAATATTTGCTACTGAAAGGAAAACGGAGAGATATTTTTGAACAAGCCTTTGATTTGAGAAAGAGAAAATAATTTTTTTATTGCTGCCTTATTGCTTTAAATACTAATAAAAATATTGCAAAATTTCTTAAATAAAACTGAACAATAATATATCTATAAATACACTATGTTTCTTTCATATAATAAATCAAGCTTAAAAGAGATGTTTAATAGTAGAAAAAATGTAGAAAATCTCAAACTTAAGGACGATTTTTGACACTTAACAAGTTTTTATCTTGTAAAAGAGGAATAATTATGTA
>JAPDSC010059150.1:49935-89344 GCA_026290005.1 Latrodectus geometricus
ATATATATATATATATATATATATATATATATATATATAAAACAGTGCAACAATACTAATAAAATTCGTTAATTTAATTTTTTCTTAATTCATGAGTAAATAGTGCCATTAATAATAAAGGATATGGTGATTCAACAGAAATAATAATTTAAACAATTCGTCAATTGAATTAAAAACCTTCTGGTTTAAAATTACTTTCGCGTTCTATATATAATCAATGCGAAAAATACTAATTAACACTTAATCTTTCCAAATTCTATCTAATCTTTTAGAATTTGGTAATCTTTTCCAAATTTGAGAGTGGCAATGATCATACATTGCATTTATCATTGCTTGAATCGAATATTTTTATCGATTTCTACTAACTCTGAAAATTGTGCAATGTATAATAAAATAAGTGTATATGTTTAAAAAAACAAACAGTTTTTATGATAAACCTTAATTTAACTTAGCTTAACTTTAGTTTAACTTTAGGTTAACTAAACCTAAGTTTAATGATAAACTTAATACTTTTATTGCCAATTTTACATCAATCTATTTTTATTACATATATCCTATATTTCAAATAGTAAGATATATATTTTTATTTTTGTAAATAACAAAAATATTTCAAACTTTAAAATTTAGAAAAATTAAATTTTAGTTAACAAAAATATTTGCATTATGAATTGATTCTGTTAGGTACTTATATACAATTTAAGAATTCTCTTTTTGTCTCTTAATTCGGAAAGATCAAGAATTAACGATCTTGGGATTATATAAATGATAATTATTAAATATTTTGGATTTTCATCAAACATTAAATTGAAAAATAAATTTCAAAATAAAATTTATTTATACAAATATAACCTTTAATATCAATTAATTTGTATTGGTATTTGGAACTTGAAGGAAAAGTAAAAAATTTAGTAGCTATCGTTAATAGAAGATTTTAAATTAATAAATTTTTTGTGAAAAAATCAAACAGTTTTATATTCAGTTTATATAAAATAATTTTGTTTTAGACGTTATGCATATATTCTGCCACCGATTAGTTTTTTCAATCATTACAATGTGAAACTGTCTCGTTGATGTAAAGAAGCACTGTTTGATGTTTATAAGTAATTTGTCTCATGAATGTGTTTTTTATCAGAATATAAATAATATTTCTTCGAATGATATATATTGCAGTTTATAAGTTAACATAGTAATTTTATGCCAATATATTTTATACGAATATTTTTGTCTCATTTAAATATTTATTAAAAATTTTCAAATAATTAGATTTTATTAAAAACAACATGAATACTATGCTAATGTGATCTTTAAGAATAAAATTCTTTTTAATTTCTACTACTAAATTATTTGCAAAATCATATAAGCATGTTTTACAATTTCGTTTATATTTAAACTGAAGCAATTAATATTTTCAAATCATTAAGAAATAAATCCAAACGGAAATGTGTATATTCGATAAATATGAAACGGATATCCTTTTCTTAACTGCATATAAAAGCTAAATTGCATTTGGAAAGGAACATTTTTGATAAGCTATATGTATCAAAATCTCTTAAATACTTTTTGGTAGTCAGGTTTTTTCACTGCTATTTTGATTATTATCAAGCATTAATGAATTAGAAAATTTCTTCATCAGCATAAAACAAGGACAAAATTAATATAGTAAGAAAAATGTATTCCTAACATTTTTCATAAGTTATTAAATTTACATTTTATTTGTGGCTTTTGATTTTACCTACTTAAATCTTAAAAAGCGAAAAACATTTATTTTGTATTATATAATTTTACCCCCACTTTTCATGTTAAAATGTGATTACTTTTAAATTAATGTTGATCTTCACTGAAATGTGTCACTAATTATTTACTTTATTTTACGGTATTTATAAAAAAGTACAAAATGTTAAATTTTAATATATATTATCCGCTCATCATAGAATTTATGAATCTTTCCTTACAACATTCTACAAAGTGGATAAAGTTAGTAAATTCTTAAAATAATATGCATTTTAAGCAAGAAACTCTTAAAATTATATATTTGATAATATCTTAAGAAATATATAAAAGCTCATAATAAGGGAATAGTGTAAAAGTTTGAATTTTATCAATAACATACATTTACATAAAGTAATATAAAAATATTTTTTTCAATCAGTTGTTTGAAAAAAATTTGAAAAAATTCGAATATAAAAGTTTTACTTAAATTATAAGAAATAAGCAAGTTTAAAATCAAATTTAAATTTTTTTATTCATTATAATTTAAGAAACACTTTTTACTTCTAATTTGTGTCTAAGATATTATAAATATTCTTGGATGTTAAAATAATGCATAAAATCTACGAGAGAATAGCTAGAAAATAATTTTTTTTAAACTTTCCCAGACAATTTGCTTAGAGGAATCTAAAACCTTGACCTGCTTTTTTTAACATTATTTTAGCAAACCTAATATGTGTAAAGTCATAAGTCATATTTACGTTATATGACTTAAGTGATACACAGCTCAAAACAATTAAAGAATATTGTAAGTTTTATACAAAATAATGATATAAGTGAAATTTTTTTGCTGAAAATGAAAGAAGAGATTCACAAATGTAAATTTTTCTGATTTTCAAACTGTAAAGTATGCTATAATTTTGAGTTCCACGTCAAAAACATAGCTTCAGCGGCAAAGAATGAAATTTAACTTTCAAATGAATAAAAGACAATTAAGACAATGATGATCGGCATTTAGTGACTAATTTGATTCGAGGAGTACGATGTCACAGGAAAGTCATTTAACCAATTCAGAAGCTTGACGAGTTGTCGGTAGGTTAGAAGGGGGCAAAACTCAAGCCGAAGCAGCGCAAGTCATTGTCGTGTCACAAAGCGTGATTTCCATGATCTGGAAACATTTTTTGAGACTAGAAGTGCAGGCCGAAGACCAAGGCAAGGTTGTAGACGAGCAACAACGCCCAATGAAAATCGTTATTTAATGTTAACGTCATCGAATATGAACTCTACTCATCTCCAAAAGCAACTTCGCTCGGCTACTCACACTACGGTTTCAACTCAGACTGTCCAAAAAGGTTCCAGATCCTGGAAATCACACTTTGTGACACTCCAATGGTTTGTGCTACTTCGGCTTGAATTTGCCCCCCTTCTAACCTACCAACTACTCTCCAATCTTCTGAATCAATTAAAGGATTTCGCTGAGACATCATACTCATCGAAACAAATCATGGAATGCCGATCATCCTTGTCTTCATTGCCTTTCATTCAGTTGAAAATCAAATTTCCTTCACTGCCGCTGAAGTGACGTTTTTGACGTCGAACTCAAAATTAGCTTACTCCACAGTTTGAAAATCAAAAAAAAATTGCATTTGTGATTCTCTTCTCCCATTTTTGGCAAAATAAAATTCGTTTATATCTTTATATTATATAAAACTTACAATATTCTTTAATTGTTTTGAGCAGTGTATTTATAAGACACTCTGAAACTCAGCTATCCATAAGTTACTCTGAACACTGATTACAATTATTTCGTAATTTTGAAATCTTTCTTGTTTTTGAAAATGTTTCTCTATCGTCATGATAACTAAACCTAAGCAGTAATTTGACAATATTACATGCTTATTTAATTTTTAAATTAATGAAAAAGCATACCAAAGGATACATTTTTATTTAAGTTAAAGATTAAAACTTTAACATTAATTTGATGATCATAATTTTTTCACCTGATTCCAGATCAATAGCTGGAAGAAGATGATTTTTGTGTGAAAATCAGAAAGTAAATTTCATTCAAAAACTGAATGTTGCTATTTACTATCATAATTAGGATTTATCATAATTAGCATTCTCCTTATATTAAAGAAAAATTATCTATCTATTTCAAAATTAGAAACAAATTAATAAAATATCATTATGTAAGATTTTGTTTTTGAAATAGAATTATTTCGACATTTGACTAAGAATTGTTACAAATATATAATTTGTTGCAAATATGATGGAAAAACTATGTGAGCTGTAAACGGTTTTCTTACAACCCAAAATTATAATGAGCTGCAGATTTCGGTAATAAATTCGGTTTCAAAACGTAATTATCAAGTAACTAAAATATAAAATACACAAGTTATTGATTTAGAATATTCAATAAATTATGCATATAAAATTCTCTCAGAAGCTAATGTGGTAAAAAGTCCCTATAAAAAGTACTGAATAAAGCTCCATTAAATAAATTACAATTCAAATATAATACATTGGAACCTAAATAAGTTATGCAAGGCTTGTAAAATTTTACAGAAATATAAACCATGAACTTTTGAATTTAATTTCATGACACTATTCAAATAGTTTAAACCCTGTAGTAAATTGTAATTTTAAAAATATAAATTACATTCTATGTTTATATTAAAAAAATAAATAATCAAAATATAGGAATTTATATTTCTTATAATTAGACCGATGAAAAATTACCTCTTGTTTTAAAAGAAATATTTCAGAAAGTTCAAGAAAGAATATTTAAAAGATACTTATAGAGACTTGTGATATTTATTTTTCACCATTAATTTAACATTTACTAATGTTATAATATGCACATGAATTATTGAATAAAATAGAAAATTTTCTTCTTTGTTTACAATTTTTAAATTTACAAACTTTTCAGTTTTATACAGAGTAAAAGCATAAGAGGCTTCCATTTCCTTTACATCATTAATAACAGCTTGAAGAAAATAATTCAAGTATTTAATTATTTTTAATTGCAGTTATTTCCTTTAAAAGTTGAATTTTTAAAACATTAATCTTCCACCGGAAGAGTGTCTGAGCACGAATACTTTCAATATTTGGCTCAGGTTTTTGTACTCTTTTTTATGAACTAGATTTAAAAAGTGAACCTCAGAAAAATCTTAGACATTTGATATTGTGTCAAACTTTTACCATTTATGAAATAATCCAATTAAAATCAATGATTTTTGTAAATGAAACCATAATAATCCAATGATTAAATATGGAAAATAATATAGCTGTTAATTTAGTAATTAGTAGTAACGATGATAGTGACTAAAGAATCTTTACCTTGCAATAAAAGTTTAATTTAAATTGATCATAAAGAATGTGTAATAGTTAGTGCAATGTTTACTTGATTTCATAATTCTAGAAGATCTATTAAAAAGTTTAAATTACAACAATGATATTTTTAAACAACTTTTATCCTAATAGAAAATTTTCACATTAGAAAGGGTGTTAAAATTAAATAAGCAAACTGATATTAAAACTATGAAATAATTTGGTCCCATGGATTTATCCGGTTTATTATCGAAAAAAATTTCATCATCATATTCAAATTATATTTAATTACATTGTTTGCTTCCTGTTAGTTTTATCAAGCAATGCACATTTCCTTTTACTATTATAGATTAAAAAAGGCATCCCTTTATAAAGGGATACTGAGGTCGATATTCTTACTTAGTTTAAATATATATACATACGTTATCAGTTATTCATTTGCTTCAGAATAAATTAATATGGTGCGGAATATAACTTTCTGTCTCGCAATCCTTTTTGGAGGTACGTTCTTTTAAGTTATTTTTTGACTATATTTACAAATTTAAATAGCAATTCTGTAGTTTATTTTTGCTTAGAATACTAACACAGAAAAAATACTAATATACTATTCAATCATGTCAGGCTTTACAATTACATAATTAGGAAACGATATGGAAATTTTATTTAGAGGCATTAATCATGCTTATTTTGAATTTCTTTCAGCATATTACTCAATTTAAGCAATTTTTTTTTTCATACAGAACAATTTTTGTGCTTAGTTAAAATTGAGCAATTTTATTGCATTAGCATTATTGAAATAGAAATTTACCTATTTGATTATTATAATGATATTGATATGACAATATGTATATATACATAGATAATAGTTCAATACAAAACATTTACACCTGACTAATGTGTGAAAGATATATAATAATTACTTTTTATAACTAATACAAATGCAAATTCTGATTCTAAATGCTTTAAAAATTTTGAAACAGAAATTTATTTGTGTTAAAACTTTTGTTAGTTTACTTATCCAGTTATTCAATTTTGACTTCAAATTAACATGTTAGATGAACTATTCTTTTTATTTCTTTAAATTGCTTCATTATTATTTATTTGGTAATATGTGTATACTTGTGATATTTTGACATCATATACAATTGTATATGATAAATGAAGACATATTATAATATGTCTTCATTTTATTCAAAATTAAAACTGGAATCAATGTACTTTTTTTGACGTTTCTCTTTTATTAATTTTTTACTTTTTTTTTTCTTTGATAACTGTCATAACCTTAATTCATTTTTCTTAGGTCAGTATATCGTGTGATAAATTTTATGGATCGAATACTTAAAATAGTCATAAATTTAAGATAAATAAAAGGTGAATTAATCATTTATAATGTGTTAATTTATTTTAGACAAAATAATTGGAAACGCTTATAAGTTTTAAGTAAATAATATCTATTTTTGTATCTTAGGAGCTGCGGCCTTTTTGAATTCTTGTGCTCCCCAACGATGCTCGCTTGTTTTAGCACCAAAACTTGAATCGAACTTTTTCTATTATTTGAATGCAGAAAGATTCCAAGAAGCTTGTCCGTGAGTAGAATTATTTACAAGAATATAAAGCAGTCCTTTGCAACAAACTTTAACTTATATTTAAAAATGAGCTAATTATGACATTTTTCTAATGAATTTTTCTGTTGTAATTTATAATGTGCTGTAGTTACAAGAATTATAGAATAAATGCTTCAGATATAAATGTGAAATGTGCATCTTAAATACTTTCTCTATACCTCTTTTACTGCAAAAACAAATTCATTGCAGCAAAACAGAAATTATTTCGAAAAATAATTGCATAAAATCAAAGCTAAAATATTTGTGTGGGAACAATATAAGTATGTTAGTATATTTGTGTAGCCGTAAATTATAAAATACACATGTTCTGATACATAAAATCCATAAACTGAATACATTGGATTTTAATGAATGATAGCGCTCACATAACTTGAGTTATGAATAACATATTTATAAGAGAAATAGCACCACACATAGGGGTGTTATTTCTCTTAAAAGAGCATTATAACTGATAGTTATTATGCTCTTTTAATTAAAGTTGAATGAAGCATGTTTAGGGTATGAGTTAAAGAAAACTACTCCCTTTGATTACAGCTGGAGGAAGGGAAAGAGATCTTTAAGAGTAGAATCTTTTTCCTTAAAACTGGAACAATATTGCAACCACGGAAAGCAAATGTGAAGTAATTTTGTTGTTCAAATAGATTGTTCACAATGTTTAGGATATTGCATTTTTCCTTGGTAATGGTATATTGCTATAAAAGCAACAGTCTCTAATTACATTTTGAATTGTATTCAGAGTTTTTGTACTATTAATATTTGATGGCGTTTTAATGTATATAATTATATTTCAACTAACAAAATATTTATAAAACGTAAAACAAAGGTATACAATAAATAAATTACGTGTATAAGAACTAAGAATATTTATAAATTTAAGACTACTTTTTCCTTTACATTTTTTATTTATATGAAATCAGACAGAAAAAAATGATAAGCCAATTTCCATTTAAAGAAAAGAGCAAGTATTCTGAGTATTCACACCTGTCTTCATGCAATTCAACTGCACTAAATACCAATAAATGTTATTGAATATAACTTTATTTAAAATTTAGTAGCCTTATTCAAATATTGCAGAGCAGAAGAATAAGATTATCGAATCAATAACAGTTTTTCAGATTTAGATTTGGACGTTAAAAACATTATAGAAAGGATTATTAACAATCTTACATTGACATATATTTTTCGTTGTATTGAATATTTGTTAGAAAAGATATTTTCTAATGTAGTATATGCAACTTTTTTATTTAGAGACTTATTGGAATTCATACAATGTCTTCAGGACGAGTTTCAAACATGTGCAAACACTAACTTTGAAGATATGGCTGCTTCGGATGACATAAAGATAGCGTCTCTTGGAAAAATTGCTTTGGGATCTTCTAAAGTTGTTATAGATTTGTGTGATGAAAACACAAAGATACATAAAGGTAATTTATTTGATGGTGAAATATAATATTTAAACCTTCACAAAATTAATCTCTCAATGATAATTTTTACTGAAAAAAATTTTGGGATAAAAATATATCTTGAAAATGCATTATTATTATTATTGTATTATCTACATATACATGTGTACATAATTTGCTGTAAATATACATTTCAGGATTACAAAAAAAAAAGCTATGGAAGGAAGTTTGAATAAAAATGCTATTGGTATCACTAAAATTGTAATTAATTAGAAATTATATTTTCATTTTTATTGTTTTGTATCGCATATTATATATTTTATATGATATGTGCTCCGCAGTATTATTTATAATTTATTTAATTTTCCAAATCATAATGTAGATTAACTTTTAGATTGTATAGTATGTTTTATCGTATTTAACATATTTTAAAGTAATAACTTACATCACAAAATTTTTTTTTAAAAATAATGGAAGTTAGTTTTTTGACATTCCGTAGTAGACACTTTAATTGTCTAAGATAAATATAATGTATGCTTAGTATCTATCTCGTTATTGACTTGGCAGAAAATATTTTATTGATAATAGACAATACTAATGTATCGTATTATAAGAAATTTGTATTTTGGAAGAAGTGTGTATAGAAAGTAATAGAGCTAGTTATATTTTCCGTTGTTCAACCTTCGATGGCATCGAACAAAACATTTTTCACTCACAAGAATGCGTCCGTAGCACTCAGCTACGTCGAAACAACCAAATTATTTTTATGCATTTTACTGTAAAAGCGACATTTAACTAACGTAAAAATTCTTAAGAAAAAGTTTATAATCCTAAATCTTACTAAAAATTACCTGTTATTTTTTATGGCAATACATTTAAAAAAAACCTAAATTTATTGCTAATAGAAAACTATCAATTAATCTTTTAATAAGACTTTGGATAACTTCAAAAAATCTGTATTAAATTTCTAAGCCATGTTTATAATTGATATCAATAGAAAAAAAAATCGAGGTAATCTGAAAACTAATTTAGAATTTTTCAAATATTTTAGAATTACACTTTTATTTAAAATTTTAGTTAATCAAGAATTTGCGGTAGATCTATTGACAAATATCTAAGAAAATTTAAATTAAAATTGAAGATATCTTGATGTTGAAAATAATTTTTGAAACTGTAAATATATGAGGAATGCTCATATTGCGTCACTCAGGGAATAAAAACATTTTTAAAGTTAATATCAATAGGGAAATATTATTTTGCATGCAATAGTGAATCAACTGAATTGGAACTTGTTACAAGAAGCGATTCAAGGTTCTGAGTGTTCATATGATAACTTGGCTAAAATTGTACATTTTACTTGATGATGAAATGGCATGAAAACTGATTTCACGTTATTCTTTAAACTCAAAAATTCAAATTATTTAGAGCACTTAATATTTTTGTTAAATGTACAATAAATGAGATTAATGTACAAAAATTACTATAAAAGTTTTGCAATATGGCTTAACAAAAAACACATTAGGCTACAGAATACAGCATATTTAGACATGTCAAGCTTACATTGTAGCTGCTGGCAATGCATCTGTAGACTCATTTGTTCATTAGCAGTGATAGTTTAAAATGCGGTTTCTGGCATCATGATTGCATTGTGAAATAGGGACTGTTTTGAAATATAGTCCTATGTGGGGTTTAAGAGTGGATCAGTACATAGAAAGGAAAAAATGACACCTCCATTGAATAATGACTATCAAGGTCATACGACTGTATTCAGGTGATACAGAAAATTCTAAATTAGGAATTTTACTCTGGAGGTGGCTGAGAAGAGAAAGTTGCAAAAGTCAGCAAAAGAAAAGAAAGTCAGCAAGAAAGTCACAAGAAGAAAACATTTTTACTGTAAGGAAAATGACTGACAAAGACTATAAAGTAACATAACAGCAGATAGAGGAGACCTTACATCTTCATGCATTAAAAATTTATTCCTTTCTAAATGATCATCTATACGAAAAACACCTTGTTGTCTCTAGGTGCCACATAATGAGGGAAGAGCAAATTATTTGTGGTGTGACTTTATACAAAAAATGTTTTATAAAAGACAATCTCGTTTGTGAACAGCATTGTGACCGGTTTACGAGACCATAGCATTATCACTATGTGCTGATCAAGGCACAAAAAAATGTTGAGCATTTGATGATGAAGGATTTTAATGCTTGTCTCGTTAACCTGTAACGTTAACGTTGAATCCGCATCTGTCAAAAAATCTAGAACTGTTAAGATAAAACTGACAGTTTTATTTTTCAAATCATGTGGAATTGTTGAGCATGTCATTTTGAACACACACAAGAGAATCACGGCTTAAATGGTACACTGAACATCACCTGTTCTCAAGCAAATTTATTACACACTGCAGTATTATTTTTAGTGACAATTACAAAATTTACATCAATTTTTGTTCGAAGAGTATCCCTATAAAAAAATCATCGGTTTATAGATCCATCAGTATATAGATATTCTTCTATATATACTTCTATATATTTAACATGTTTTAAAATATTTTTGAGAGAAAACACAGGTATTTAGTTTTCAGAAATTCTTACTCTGAATTTATTTCCCACGTTTATCTCTTTTTAAGCTATCTGAATCAAAAGAGATTGAAAAATAATTCCCTACTATTAAATCGAAAATATAAAATTGCATTTATTTATAACTTTATATGCGCTTTCAATCAGTGAAAACAAGTTTCGTCTTTTAGGAAACTATGAAACACCATTGAAGATAGATAAGTGGAATCCAATTTGAAAATGTATCAAAGGCATGTTTTAATAACAAAAACAGATTTGTAGACATGAGATAACGGAATGACTGAATATGAAAGTAACGGAAATTTTACAGCTGTACATTATTAAAATTTTAGTTATCAATATTATTGAATTCTCACAATATTTTTACTGACCTTATAATACTAACTAAAAAGCTTTTGAGATTTTCCATTAAATTCTTAAAGGAAAAAAGTATGCAAATTTTTATAACACGCGTTACATGCCGTTAGAATCCTAGCATAAGAAGGTATAAAAGTGCATTTTTACTATGAATTAATTAAAATGGGAAAAAAACGACAGATTTTTGTTTGAGAAGGACTTGTTGTTGGCGCCCGTTTTACAGGGACCTCAATTTTCGAAAGCAAATGTCTCTAGTTATTCAAAAGAAGGCAAAACTTGCAAGAATCGGAACTCAAAGGCCTTGTCTAAAAAAGTATGATTGGTTTAAGTATAATTTTCTAAGAGCACGATTGACCTTGTCTTCGATGAATTATGTTTCAGAATAAAGACTATTATGCTTCATATGACAAAAATCGTCAACTAAGTTTTCTAACAGATTTTAGCGTGAACCATAAGAAGGACCATAGGAACATATTATAGGGAATAGGAATGCATGATCAAGTGCTTAAAAGGAAAAGAACCCATTTATGATAGAAATGCAAAATTTCGTTTGCAGTAGTGTCGAGGGGCAAACCAGTGCATATTTGAGCATTGAAAACAGATAATGTGATCAAATGAGTCATACCACATCTAATTTTAATTACAGGAAAATGTGAGTGCTATGGTTGATAAAAGTACTCGAGGGCACTCTATTCTTAAATCTAATTTATAAAATCGAAAATGTTGCATATCAATGCATGGTATTCATTCAACATAAATGCATTCCAGCTTCACCAGGTTCGTACTTTTAAACACGAGCTCAAAAGCTACAAAAATTGTTTGAATAAAATATTGATCGTTGGGTTTTAATTCATTGTCCAATATATATATAAAAATGGAACTTATTCGCAATTAATTTCATATACATTTTTATAAACAGATATTGCAATTTTGGTTCTATAAATTTATATGAATTTATTAAAAGGAAATAATATATTTACAGTTTTTGTTGCATTTATATTTACATTCTTTTCTTTAACTAATTGAGTGATACATTATTTTTCCTGTATGTGTAGATTTCATTGAAAATATTGACTGTATTGTAAATACCATTATAAGCAATGAAAATAAAGAATGCAAAGCGGAAGCAGATTCAATCTACGCAGCTTACACAGGTGGACGCGACACAGAAAGTAATCCCGAATGTCTGTAAGTATATCATCAGTTGCATGATTAATGTTCAAAACATTTTTCATTATTTATGAATTTGTAAAATTAATAAATTTCCGATTTGCAACATTAAAAATCAATATATTTGCAACATAGAATTGTCATTATCTATAAGCTTTTGAAAAACAACCTGCAGATATCAATGCTTAATGTCAATAATTTTAATTACTAATTAGCAATACATTCTTGCAAAAAAAAAAAAAAAAAAAAAAAAAATAAAACTCCTTGAAACCTTTCTAAGAAGTAAATTTTCTAAAAATAAAGGTGATATTTGGCATGGTTATTTGATGCAAAAAACCAACTCCTTGTTTTTTGGAAATAGTAAACTACTTGGAAATAATAGTTTACGTAACCACTTGGAGGGAATTATATTTAATTATTTAAATTACATAAATTATTATTAAGTGATTAAAATTAAGATGGTAATTTTAATTTCTTTGCAAGAAAATCAAAAAACAAAACAAATATTTGGAATCAAATATGGTTAAATTTTTGAAAAACCAGTAGATATTTACTTCAGACTGAAGTTTTTAGCAATCACCATTTGCATTCAAAATCTAACTTAAAAAATTTAAACAGTCAATCAGATATTCATCTCAAAACTGTGATGTCTTAGTATCAAAATAAGCATTAAAAAGATAGTTTAAATAACCTAAATTCCAAATAATTATTCATGTTGAGATTACAACCTCCAATAACATAATAATTATTGGAAGTAAAGCTTTTGGAACCCAAATAGAATATAATAACTACAAGCAGATGTTTGTTTAACACTATCCTACTTTATTAACATGTAAATAAGTAGAATAATTGTTTACCAATTCTTAATGTTATTGTTGACATAATAAAATTCATTCAATAAACTTAATTTTTCAGTTTGGGCGTTTTTGCGATGGCTTGCGCTTCTGGAAATGTGAATGAGAAATGTGGTGAAGTGGCCAGACATACTTTCCTGGATATCGCCAAGAGAACTAACTTCATTCAGAACGAAATCTGCTCTTCAGAAGATATTGTTGAGCTAAAAACAGAGTATATGGAATTTTTGCAACTAGAAGGAGAACGTAAAAACATTTTTGAGCAGGCCTTTGATTTGAGAAAGAAAAAATAATTGTATTATTTTGATATCGTTTCAAAATTCCAAAAAATGTTTCTTGATAAAATCGCCGAGTAAAAAATTACCATATGCTTAAATAAAATACTTAAATTTACAGCCGTAAATGTAGATTTCATTTTCAACTATAAATAGGGATATTTTATTATATTTAACTTTATTATGCATATTTTTATTGTTTGTCTAATACATCGAACACGATAATAATTTTTACTTAAATAAAAGAATGTAGAAGTTACAAAATTTAAAGATAGATATTAAACTAAAATATAATTTTAAATTAGAAACGCTAACTTACGAAATAGTTTTCTCGCTTAAATTGTAACATAATTTTTCACTAAAAATATTTCTATAATATTCAGATTTTACTTAGTCACTTCTATTTACTTACTTCGTTTTTAGCCATCTTATATAATATTACTATCCCATTTTTCAGTAAGTAATAGATTTCAAATTAATGGAGAATGGTAAAATCTTGATGGAGACTTAATCTTTAAATTAAAGATATTTAATAATTAAAGAATTAATGTGGATACTTAATATTCACACTTTATATAATCGTCTTTGATGTACTCATTTCAAAATTTTGTACTGAAATATTAAAATTATCATAACATTAAGTAATTAATGAATTTAAAATCGAAAGAGCAGATGACAAAAATTTTAAGATTTTATAATTAAAGTAATTTAATAATTAAGAAATTAATTTGTTTAAAAAATAAATGTTCACTATCTAAAAAGAGACATTCTTCTGAGTACATCATTAGGACCAGGTTAGGGTCCGCAGGAAAATGGATCTAAGAACAAAACAGAAATTAATGAATTCTCTTATTCTCGTGACCCTTCAAAAGAATTTCCAGAATCTTTTTTTCTAAAAAATGTTAAATCTAATGCAATTTTTTCTGAATATTTATATTTTTAGGCAGCTTTTTATTTAGTGATTCAAGAACACTTTAATTCTAACACATTTTCTATTTCCCATTTTACTTCTCGTTTACCCTTCATATTCAATTTTAATATTTATATACATATATTAAAAGATATATTCAATTATGTAAAAGATATTTTGACAGTGAATATTATTTCAACGATTATAAGATCTATAAATTTTACTGACATTATGACTATAACAGTGTCAAATATTTTATATAATTGCTCATTAAAAAATTAAATAAGAACGAATTTAAAAAATTTCCTTCCCTAACCAAAACGTAAAAATAATTAACTACAGAGGTTTCAATTACACATATATTATTACATAAATTCTATAAAGCAGAACTCCAAGCAAATATACTTTCAATGATTTCTTTTAGTTAATTGCTTAGGCACTAATTAAGATTTCAAATATAATTTTTATAATCATATTTCCCATTTATTTCATCATAATCCTATTTTCATGTTTCATTTTTATTTTGAATATATTTAAATCATTTAATGCAATTTTAATCATTGAGAAAGAAAATTATAGAAAAAGATTTGAAAATCCAGGTATTTCAAAGTCATTAAAAAATTTCATATTTAACACTAATTTAATTTTTAATAATAATTAAGTAATACTTTAATATTTAATGCAATAAATCATTTTGTTTTTAGTAATATAATTATACAACAAGTAGTAATAATAACGGAAAATAAAAATGCACTTTCTCAAATTTAAGCAGAAATTTTTTGGAATCTAAACCTATTGAGGAAAAAAGTTATTTTGAAGAAAACTATTAATGAAGAAAAAGTTAAAAGGAAAATGATTTAAGAATTTTTAATTGAAATATCTATCAAAATGTTAAAACAATTCATTTTTGAAAAATGTTATTAAAGGAAAAGTAAATATAGAACATCTACAATGTTAAGGTTATATAACAGAAGGATATAACTTGAATAAAATGTAAAACAGTTTTATTATAATTGATTCTTGAAATCTGATAAAAAATCTTTTTAAAAATTAAAAAAAAATTGTTATCACTCATACATTATAGATTAAAACAACTAAATTTTTGTTACAAATTTTCAAAGAATATTTATTTATAACTAAAATGTAGAAACATTATAGGTAAAATCTGTTATGATTTGCAGATAATTAAGAAATATGAGATAAGAAAAAATAATGGAATAACTTAATGTTTAATAGTAACATTAAACAAGCATAAATCTCGTATAATAAGGAAAATGTCATTAATTGAAAAAATACAAATGAGACAGATGAATTCTTGGATTATCAAAAATAATGTTTTTATTTATTGTATGCTTTGGCATAGTTTCTTCAGACTTGCTACATAACATAATAATTCCAATAAAATTTCATTTACTGTCAATTCAGATTTGCGAAATTCAATTGCAGAATTTCAGATTTTCATGTTTATTATAAAGAAACTCTCCTTTGTTGATTTATATCATGAAAATTAAAATTGCTATAGTTTTTTGTATATGTAAATAAGGAACCTAATATTTCATTGTTACTAAGCAAAATCCCTTATTTATAGGATACGTAGTAAACATTTTCAAGAAAAATAAACTAAAAGTCTGCAATAACAAAAGATAATCATTTTTACTGTATTAATGCATAAAATATGTATGTAAGTGCATTAATGTTTAAATTTATTCAGTTTATCTATTAGAAAAATCAAAACCATTTGTATGCCAGAAAAATTGAAAATTTGTCTCAGAGATCTTACGATATCTTGAGAATGATTGATACCGCAATTGAAGACAATCTAATGGCCAAGAACCGTAATAAGCATTTTAATATCCATTGTATAAATTGCCTTCCAGGTGATATTTTTGCTGGTAAGTGAACTATACTTATGTATAGCAAGGAGCAAATCCCGGAAAACGCTCAAAGTATCCACCCCGATAGAAGTGCATACAGAAAACAGATCATAAGTCTCCCATTGTTCTACAGAAGCTGTAAAAGAGCCTGAAAGCTTTAATCTCAAGCGCAATGACCTATCACTATGCCAACAAGAACAATAATCATTCAGCCATCGACCGGCGTATCGACAGTTCTTAGCAGCATTATTTTGCAATTATTATTAATTGTATAATGGACAGAAGAAGCATAAAATCTTTTATATTTCAACTATAATCAGCAGCATTATTGGGGATAATTTAGTAATGGAAACATGTATTTCCGATAGACACCAAAAAGTTGCTATATGATGGTTATTATCAACATCGTTACTGAGCCATTATTGCAGATATTTGTCGACAAACATCGTTGCATTTCTGATTTATGTATACTTTTCCATTGCATGCTCAAGATGTTTTTCAGATTGATTTTAATTATTTTGTTTTCTTAAATGAAAAAATAGAAAAATATTCCTTAAAAAAAATGAGTTATTTTACTGATTAAAAAAGTATTTTTACAAATAATATGATATTTTTATCTTTTCGTATGGAATATTTCTCTTGCTTTTTGAGATAAATTAATACGGCTTACCGATATTAAAACATTTTCCATCCATGTTTTAGAAGATACCTTAATTTGAATTCCGTTTCAAAACATCATTAGAGGACACAATAAAATCTTAAAAATTGTTAACTATCACAGTTGGACATTTTTATTGGTTATTTACAATTAAGTACCTTTTAAGCATGTTTGGAAGAAGTCATCACACCCACACCATAGTAAATTGAATGAATAATAATAATCAAAATCTGCAGAAAAATTCTTCTCTAAAATGAAAACGATTACGCACAATGAATCGTTTTCTAATTCCATTCCCCCATCCCAGGTAGTAACGGAATGCCGGGTGACGCGCTATATGTGGAATTTTTCTTTCGGAATGCATGGAGTCGCGAACACATGAAGCAAAAGACCGATGGGTTTATTTTCTTGACCTATCTAATAACGGCTTGATGGAGTTTTAAGTGCTTTACCTTTTTAGGCCCCTCTCGAATCCCGCCATAGATCTACTGCGCATGTGCCTGCACAGAAGAAGAAATGATGAATCTGAGATTGCAAAATATCTTTTGATAGGATCACTTACATTTTTTGAATATTACATTCTTTTTCTCGTATAAAATAAATAGAGAATGCAACATTTATCATAAAAAGAACTAAATTAAATAATTTAAACACATTTTTAATTTGAATGCTTAAAACTTTGTGACATAATTTACTGTGGTATAAGACAATTTCAATTTAAATATTCATCTGTTATTATTACTATGGAATTGATAAAATAATAAGCCGGAAGAGAGTTGTGTGCATAAATTAGAGGTAGAAATTAACAGTTGATTTTCTATAAAACTAGATTTAATACTGACTAGTTTCTTCTAGAATAATCTAAATGTTGGTTCTTAATAATTTTTAATATATAATGTAGCAGAGAGTGACTGGTTTACTTATTGAAAGCAATTATAAAAAGTTTCATAATATTCACAGAGTTTTTATCTCCTAGGAAAACGTTTTATAGATGTTAGTGAGAAATTGCATGCCTCAAGTGATAAAGCTAAGAAAAATCTCAAGCACTCAGCATGACAGAAAGCTAAAATGCAGCATACACTTTATATTATTCAACAGTTAAATACCACATAATCATGACTTTAATGTTTAAATCATTAAAAATAAAAAAAAATCATTAAAATTATTGTCCTTAGCTAGGGAAAATATATATTATTCAAACTCTCACCCATTAAGAGGGATGATATTTTAAAACTTATCCGATAATTTAATCAATCATTCAGCAATAAAACAACCTTTAAAATATTTTAATGTTTTTGTTAAAAGGAAAGGATCTAATATAAATTGTATGTGCTAATAAATTTATATCAGTTCAATATAATTTTTGAATTTATGTGATAAATTGAATATAAAATAATAAAAACTTTATTACCTTTTTATGAATAAACTTAATTTAATCAACAGGTTATTTTATGAAAAAAATTGTTCTTATGAGGAAATTATAAAATAATTTTCATGCTTAAAAATTAAGCTGACCGCTTGTAATTCTTTTCTTTTTTTAAGAATTAAGGAACAGGATTAACATTTATGTAATTAATTCATCCTGCTTCTGTTAACACTGATACGAGTTTCTTCATCCTGCTGTAAAAAATTAATTAGATTTAAGTTACGCTGTTCCTTTCCTGTTACATTTTATCAAGTAATACATATATCCGTTTAACATTAAATAAACAGATTATTTTATATAAAAGAAAGGATTTTTAATACTACATCACTGTTCAAACAATTCTTGATTATTCGTTTTGAGTATCAGAAGAAAGATTTAAAAAGATGTGGAAAATAATTTTTACTATCCTAATATTCGCTTTTGCTGAAAGAGGTAAATTTTCTAACATTTTTTTCAATAATATGTGCACAATATAAGATATACTGCACGTTTAAAGTATGAAAAATTTTATCTTTAAAAAATTATTTATATATAAACTATGCATTATTTTAACTTCTTTTATTTTTTCATAAAAAATTTAGTTGAAAAAGAGTTTTATTTAAAATTATTAATCTTAATTTATATTTATTTTAATTTATATGTATTTTAAGTTTTATTCTACAGTTGGTTGTGAGAGGGAAATAGTTTTCTCTTTTTCATTTTCATGTAAATATATTTCTTTTCAAAATGGTTCGAATCCAAAAATATTTGAAAAATGAAAGATCCGTGTTGCATTCCTATTTTCTACAAAACTTGGTTTATGTGATGTGCGTCTTTTTAATTAGATATGGATTATTTGTGTTGATAGATAATTATTTTAGAAAATTTTCTTTTATAAAAACAATACATAGCTAATGTTCGAATGCTATAAGATAGTTTATTTTCAGATATTATTTTCTATACGTTACATTATGTATAGTTTGTTTTGAAAAAAAGTGATTCTATGGTTAATTAGTGGAATCATTTCTCTTAGAGTGTAATATGAAAGTTTTATATCTCACTTGGAATGAATTACGAAGGAAAGCTCTTTCTTTTTTCTTCGTGTATATCTTTCGAGAATGTTTCTTTCCTTTCTGCTTGTGAATATAACTCACCATCTATAAATGACTTCTTTAAAGATAATATTTGGTGTTATAATAGCCTGTAAATGTTTAACAGCCTGTCAATGTTTAAGTTTATAATAGCCTGTAAATGTTTAACAGAACTTCACTAAATGTTCATTATATCGCAAAAATTAATCTTTTAATTCATAAAATATTCTTATCATTCATATAAAGGTCACATTTATACCCCAATTTTAATGTATAAAAACAAAAATACTAAAAATTCCATTTATGCGTCAAAGATAATTACTATTGGCTGTGCAACCTTAAATTATTTATTTCAATATCATATCTTTTCTCATATTGTTTTCAATAAGATGTGGTTTCCAAATGCTATATGAAACAATAATTATTTCTTTTTCTTGATTCAAATCTTGCGATAAAGGTTTTACAGATAAAAATGCAAAAAATAAATAGAAATTGTGAGATTTTAGTAGTTACAAACAGAAAATCAATCTTTAATTTAATATTTATATTTTTCTGCTTAATAAACAATATCACTTATTATTAATATTGTATAAACATATTATTATAATGGAAAATCATTTCATTATTAAAAATAATTAAGTTCTAAAGATGTTTTACACCGTTTGATATTTTAACGTGTAATATTTCTATGTGTGTTCCCTTTATTAATATCTAAATTTTATTTGTCATTCTTATAAGTTATTCTTTTACATGATTCTCTTATAATAACTAATTTTCAATCACTTAATATCACTAATATTTTTTTCTGTTGAATAAATTTATGTAACGCTGTAAATTTAAAAAAAAACACTTTAAAAAACCAACATATTAAAATACAACAAATTTATTTTCCTATCTTATTTTAGGATTTTCAGCCTTTTTGACTAAAGATTGTGGGCCAGAAAAATGCAAGCATTTGCTACCCAATTCATTTAGGAGGAATGATTTTTTGCTGTTAAGTGCGGAAGAACTGTCTAGAGCTTGTCCGTGAGTATGAACATTTTCAAAAACATAAGGAAACTATTTTCATCATACTAATTAGAAAGCAAATTTTAGTTATAATTTTTAAAAGATAAAATAAAATATGTACTTCATAATTATACTAGAGTGTTAGACTATTTGGCTGTAAGATCCAATGAATGTTCTCTTTAAGTTCTTTTGTAGACAATCTTTAATATATTATTTTAAATTCTGTTTATAAATTCAAATTTGCTTAAGTTGATCATGGCAAAATCTTAGTTTTTGAAATGCAGAGTACTGAATGTTCCCTCTTAACTACTGTTGAACAACAGAATAAGTGTATTCCATTTCTGTACTTGAAACTCGCTTCAGCTAAAAGTTTTCATGTTTCCTTTTTCATGGCATGCGAATACTTTCTTTAACCAGAGGATACCCATTATGAAATGCCCATATGAATACTCATTTACATAGATGTCAATTCTCGTGACTAAAAGTTCTTTTGTAAGGCAAATCGCAACTGGTGTATAATTACATTTAAGTGTGGAACTAAGTACAATATAGCAACATGTTTTTGTTTCATTGAAGCCTAATGGTATGACGACGTTTTTCATAGCAGTGGATCCCTCAAATACGTTCTCAACTTGTGTTTAGCAAAACAAAAGAAGAATACTATCATATGTTTTCTGATACAAATTTGAATTTTGTTCCTTGAATCTTCAGATGCCTGACAATTGCATTCATCCTTTGGCCACCCACACCACAGTATTAAAGTTTCTGGCAGCTTGGTAATAAATAAAATGATAATACATAAAAATAGCGAGATATTTTACATTTTATTATGTTAGACAGTTTTTACTTGTCTTAGAAGTAGTAGAGGGAGATTTATTTTTCATTTTACAGCAATTTTCCTTAAAGAGTGATAATTTAAAGAATATAATTGATTTATTGTGAAATGAATGCAATCTAAGATGAAACACTTTGCTGAGTAAGTTAATAGTGTACACTAAATTTTAATTTTCTGATATTCAATAGTTTTTCTTCTATAAAAATTAATATAATAATCAATCTAACAAAAAAAGCTCTTAATCCTTGAAATAAATATATTTCAGCTAAAATGCTAAAATTGGAGGTTAAAGATGACAACAAATTGTATATATATATATATATATATATATATATATATATTCCTTATTTATTAATTTTAATATTTTGTTTGGAATTATTTAAATATGAATAACATTACAAGACAGTTCTCTGATCTTTGTTCTAGTTATATATTTGATCTTAAAAAAACCATGGTTAAGACATTTCGCTAAAATGGCACCATTTCATAACATGGAGAATCTCAGCTGCAGTACAAAAAATTTGAAAGTATTCATTATTTTTCTATAAATTTATATTATTGGTACAGCAAAAACTATGGATCATTGTTTAATCTTTATTCTAAGAAATTGTAGTGATATTTTTTCCAAAGATTACTTGCTGTGTGAATCTGTATTCATTAATACTGAGAATATTTTGAAAAAAATATATTTGAAAATTTATTATACGCATTTTTTCCCTTAGGAATTTATTGGAATTCATAGATTGCCTTTCAGAAGAACTTCAAACTTGTGCGAATACTAATTTTGAAGAACTAGCAGCTGCTGAGGACAAAGAGGATTCAGTCATCGGGACCATTCTTTTGGGTGTTACAAATCTTGTAAGAGACGTATGCAATGAAGATACAAAAATACATAAAGGTAATTTCATATAATAAATTTATAACAATATTTATAAAATTCTATACAAAATTATAACTGTAAAATTATTAATAAATATAATTAACACTTGTACCTCATGGAGGTGTGAAATTCTGAAATATATTAATACAATACTGTAATTTAGTAACATACGAGTATAAATTTAAAATAATATATCATACATACACAAAGAATATTTTACTTTTCAATTCTCAAATCAGAAAGAGATAGAGAGTAAAAAAGAATTATTCTTGGAACAGCATTGGGTCTAATAACCTGATAAAAAAGTCAAAATACGTAATTATTTTAAAACACAAGCCCTTATATAATTCTTTCAAAGAAATGCTAAAAAATTCAATACGTCAATCTAATGTGCATATCTCATAAAATAAATAAGAATATTCAAAAACATGTGAAATTTTGTTTTTTCAACCGATAAATTTTATTTTAAAGCAAAATAAATTTATATCTGCTTTTATATTTACAATTTTTTAAAGCAGGCGAAATTTTATATACATTTTGTCTTCTTATAAAAATTGCTCACATAAATAAAATATATAATTAATTTTACACATTTTTGTATGTATATGAGCAATTTGCTTAAAATTACATTGCTAATATACTTCCTTTTTATCCATACTTTAACTTTTTTGATCATGTGTATTTCAGATTACACCGACATTTGAAAATTAGTATTTGAGAAAAATGTGTATTCTATTAATATTTTAAAATGAACATCATATCAATATTTGTAAATATTGATTTGATATTATATCAATATTTGAGAATATATTAAGTTTTCTGTGCGTAAGGCCCAAAGATCAAACTTCACAATTAATAAACACCTTGAAGTTGTACAATTTCAAGGTGTTTATTAATTGTGAAGTTGCATCTTTGCTTTGTACAATATTGTTAGTATTTGCTTAAAAATTCTCCATTTTCTTCATTTTGAATGCTTTCTAAAATTATAGTATAGTTACACAGAAAAGGGATATTTTGAAATTGTTTCAATAATTATCTACAATTATATAATTCTCTTATATCCTTATATATTTTATAATCCTTACTATCTGAAGCCAAATGCTACATTATATTAGTACAAATATTTCAGGCAAAATAAATCCCTAACAAAGATTAAAAGAATCGTAAAATTAAAAGAATCATAAAATTATTTAGGAAGAAATTTATATTTTTTACATTTTTAGACAGCGTCTTTAGTTTTTCCCAGTAATGAAAAAAGAAAAATAAATGTGATTTTGAAACAAGAATTCGCGTTTTATGGAGTGAATGGCATATATTACTGAAAGAACTGGGAGATAATGAAATGGTAATAAAAATTATTTGAAGTCGTAAGATGATTATAACGAAATCGCCAGAAGAAGATTAGCAAAATGTCTCATTCAAAGAGGGCAAAGGGAAACCATGTAATTAGTATATATTAAAATACACAATTAATTAAAACAACTGGATTTGGAATATATAAAATTTACATGATGGTATAAATCTAAAAATTTATTTTTAAAAATATTATTATAAAACCCTCATAAAGTAATCCAAGATTTTCAGGGTTGAATATGATATGGAAGAAGAAAATGGTACATTTTTTTTTCTGCTGAAAAATGGATGTTAAGAAGCTGTGATGACTAAAGGAATTGTTGGCATGATTTTGCCCATAAAAAGAAATTTTCACTAAGTCAATTCGAATGAGGGATCCATTGTGCATTTCTTATAATAATATGTAATGCATGGAGATTTTTCCTAGAATACAATCAACTACAAAAATGTTTACTGCAGAAATGATTCATAAGCATACAATTCAAATTTTAATGATATTTTAACATATGCAAAACATTTAGCAGAAAATTTACGGATTTACTGTATAAAGATATTATATATGCCTATTTTAAGGTTACAAAATTACTAAATTAGATTTAAAACAAAATAAGAATAAAATTAGTTTTGCACCTAAAGCATTTAAATATTGGACGGTTTGTTGAAATACCTAAATCCTTCCATTCTAGTTTACGTTCAAAAATGTTTACCAATTGTCGATCTGAATAGTGGATCCATTAAGCAAAGAATATTTTTCTGACAACAACGTTGAAACTACTGGAAATTTTTTTTTAAAAAAATGAGTTTGTAAGCACACAAAGCGAATTTTAATAATAATCTTTTAATATACACAAAACATGTAGCAACTTTCTAGATTACAGTGTAACAAATCTATCTAAATATTTTAAGTATTTCATAGAAGAAAAATTAGATTTGTTTCAAGAACTTTAAAGCCTTAGAAAACTTGTTGAGATATCTTAACATGCATCCTCTTAATCAAATTGGCATACGTAAAGTTTTGCCAAACATCAACTTGAATGGAGGATGTATTACTGTTTTTTCTTCAATAATGTCACAGTTGTTGTAAACATTTATGGGTAATAATTTCATATAAGAATACCCTCTTTTGACATAGTAAAAAACTTACCAGAATATTTATTAATTTACAGCATTACGATTCTATCAACACATATAAAAAGACGAAAAATTAGTCTTGCTTCAAAAACATAGAAATCGAGAAAGAGTTGCAGAGAAATCATAACATATATTATTCAAAAATAAGGATTTAAGTTCACCCATTCAAAAAATTAGAATGATTTAGCCTGATACTTGAATAATGAAGACATTGTTTCCTGCACAGAGTTAGCTCAGTCACTGAAAAAAATAAGATATATTTCTATGTTACGTAAGGCGTAATTTTGCTTAAGGAAAAATAGTTGATGTCTTCAAAGAATGATTCTCAAGTTAATAGGAGTTTTAATATTAACTATATATGTCATTATTTTTATTCATTATTAAAGCTTTTATACATTATTCAATATGCTAGCTTGGACATTAAATTTTATTAAAATTTTCAAAACTAATATAAAGCTTGTTTCTATTAATTTTGTAGCTTAACATTAGAATGAAATTATTTGAAATTGGTTTAATCATGTGTGTGATGAATGATTTACAATTTAAAATTTTATGAATAACTATGTCATTGATAAAGATATTTGTTTCTGATTGAAAAGATTATATTGAAAACATTGACTGCATTAAAAGAGTTTTGATGAGAAAAGAAAATGAGGACTGTGTAAAGGAAGGAAATTCATTGTACTCTGCTTATTCTTCTGAACCTAACTCAGAAAGTAACGCAGAATGTCTGTAAGTATACTGGCTACCATTTACATTGTTTATCAGAAAATTATAGGTTTATAAAATTTATATGAATTTATAATTAAAATTTGTAGTTTGGAATAGATTTAAAAAATTTAAATTAAGTTTTAATATTTTAAACTAATATTTTTATATCGAATTTTTATTTATACAATATCAAAATCGTTTCCCAGTGTTTAAAAATGTTTATATAATGTCTCGTAATCTTAAAGAAAAATTTATTTTGCAGTCTCTTACAAAACCTTCAAATAAACTATTAAATTCAGTAATTTAATGAAATTCTCCATATTTGTTTGGTGCTTTATTATAATAAGTATTGTTAACACTCTCTACTTATTAAGTATTAAAAGCAGAAAGTAACTACAGAAAAAGTGGCTTAATATCTGCTTTCTTCCATATTAATACTAAAAATTAGTTTTAGAAAATATATTCCAGCGTTATTAATAATTCAGGTTCTATCAAATAATACGAAACAGCAATGCTTACCCCTTAAATTAATAGATTTTCAATTGATAAATTGAAAAAAAAAATAAGTAAGAAATGTTGGTGATAAATTCAAAACAAATTTAAATATTTTAAAAAATATTTTACAGCGAATTTTTTTATTCTTTTGAAAACTTAAAATAAATAACACACAGTGACTTACATACATTCTTTAAAATTAGTTTAATTAGTTTTCTCATAAGAAATTTGGAACTAAAATCTATATTGAAAATAAAAACAATAACTTGGAAATGAATAAAATTGATTTCATTTACTTTAATTTCAATATGAACTCAAAGACCATATTTCTTTAAGCCCACTCTCGGACTTAAGAAGGAGGAGGAAGATATATTATTTAATATTTCTAGGTGGGGTGAATCGTTGGTTTAATAAAATAGTTAACTTGCATGATGCAAAACTTCTAAGTATAATATGCCAGAAAAATGTCATATTCCATGATATTTAGGATAAAATAAAATATTTGGGATATAATAATTTAATTTCTGCATTTTCGAACCATCCAAAATTTCAAAAATGGATAGCCTTTTCTAATTTGGATCATATTAAGGAATGTATTAAATTCATAGCTTGAATAATTTTAAAAGTTATGTAGTCTGTCAGGCAAAATTTTTAAATTTATTTATTTATTATTCATTTCAATTGCAATGAAATATATCTTAGAAGTAATAAATGAAAATAAATGCATTATTTTATCTTTTATGCAATAAAAATATCTTAAAAATAATAAACGACTTAAAAAAGTTTAAGATATTCAAATTTAATAATCTTCTAAGTTCAAAACTAAGTTATATTAGTTGAAAATTCTTTTTTAAAAAAATTTGCGAGGAAATGTGATGAAAATAATTCATCAATTTCTTTGTCGATTGAAATTTAAAGATATTAATTTTCTGGTAGCGTTAATATTCTAATAATTTTAATTTTTCAGTGTGAGTGGTTATATTTTTGCTTGCTTATCTGGACAACTGAATAAAGATTGCGGAGAAGGAGCCAGACATACATTTATAGACATCGTGAAGAGAACTAAATTTATTCAGAGCCAGATATGTTCTCCAGAAGATATTCAAGAACTGAAAACTGAATTCAAGGAATATTTGCAGCTGGAAGGAGAGCGTCAAAGCATTTTTGAACAGGCCTTTGATTTGAAAAAGAGAAAATAATATGTACATTCTGGCACAGATATATTTTTAAACTTTTTAAATAAAAAATAAAATCATATATTATGGCTATTTTTGTCTTAAGGGTTTTAAACTAAAGTATATTTTAAACTTCAAAAACTCAATAGGGATGATTTAAAAAAGTATCAATATAATTTTACAACATTTTTAAGAAATCACGTATTAATTTTATAACATTTATTAAGAAATCATTATAATTATGTATCATGTATTGTGTTTTTTTTCATAAGTCCTAAACATTCCAACATTTCAAACTTTATTTCAAATTTGAAAGTTATCTTAATGTAATATTATGCAAAGAAAGTTCAAATGTAATTATATATTTGGAAATATTAAAGATGAAAAAATTTTAACAATATAAGTAAACAAATTGTATGATTAACGATTTTACTTTACTTTATTTCTCAAACATTATAAATATTTATGGTAGATTTAAATTTTAAATAAATAGTTATTTAAAATTCATTTTATGTTTGATCATGTATTTACTATTTAATTTACTTTTTCAATGTAAGTCTTCTTCGATTTTCTTATTTGATGACATTTAAAATTATCTAACTTGTTCTGACAAATCACTAATTACAGTGCTTAAAAATTTATTTCACAATTTAACTATAATAAATTTTTGAACTACAGTACATTAATTTTGTACATAAGTAAGGAAAACACAATATTATGATAGGAAAATAAGAAATTTTAGATGTCTCATAATAACAGATTTAAATGAAGTTAATGCTATGCACATTACGACTAGCCCTTATTTAAATTGTTTTTCCAATTTACTATTACATTGTAATGTATTTCGGTTAGAACGTAAAAATGGAAAATATAATTGCTAGTCCCATATTAAATTTTAAAGAAATCAAAACAATAAGTAATGATATTAATGAAAAAATCAAAATCATTATTTCCTTTTAAATGAAATTTATCCTTCCTTTTTTCCTTTTAAACATAAATTTAAAAAATTGAAATCACGTTATTTTGTTAAAACTTTTGAAAACAGTGTACTTAAATTATTTAAAAAGATATATTAAAAATCCTAAATGTAGGTATGTGTAATTTTTACGAAAATTATTTTAATTTAGGTTAAACATTACTTAGGATAAGAACATGTTTTGTTTTCAGACCAAATATATAATATGGAGTGCGCTCTTAACTTCCTTGAAGTTTCTCTCTCTCTTTGTCAGAGAATATTATTTTAAAAAAGGGATTATAGGTCTTACTGGCATGACACGTGGAAGATTTAAAAATAATCGCTTAAAATTTTGATAAAATTAAAATTTGTGTTATAAATAATAATATGAAATAAAAATGTTAATTTCAATGTCGCTTTTAATGGACTTAGAAGTGAAATTTTTCATGCAAATGATAAAAATATTTGCCAACATTACCAAACTGAGTATAACCTATGTACTATACTAGTGGTATGTAATAAAATATTAATTGTAAAACACAAACTATTACATCTTACCATGTTGGGTTATTTGTTGTTTTTAGAAACTATGAGTTTTCATTTCAAATATATTACTTCACACTGTTAGAAGTTACTTAATGTGTAATAATTTATGTAGTCATTTAATCACATCAACGCCTTTATCTTCATGGAAACGTCAAATAAGGGTTACATAAAATGATTTTACAATTGTAATTGCTTATCGTTACATATTATTCCCTAAATGGATAATTAAAAATTCGAGTTCCTGGGCATATTATATAAAAACAGCAAAACTGTGTATTTCTAGACAAACATGTTGAAACAGAGCCAATTATTTAAATAAATTGGGCCAAAATTGCTAAGAAATCATTTCATTAAATTGTGTCTTACATTCATTTAGATTCACTTATTTCATTATAATGTGGCACTAAACTAATCACATACATTAAGTATTTTATTTATTTTCCACTTTAATTGTAAATATATATATATATATATATATATATATATATATATATATATATATATATATATATATATATATATATTAGTGCAGTGTATCATGCGAGGTACATACTATAGTGTATTAAATGCACATAGTTGCATATGAAATAAGGTTAAAGATTTCCCTGTTAAAAAATCATTCTCATTATTGTAAAAGTGTAGTTTTCATTATGTTTTGCAGTAAGTTTTATCATTTCATTAACATGAATATTTGGAAAAAGTAATTTTATACATCAATTTATAAGTCAATAAAGATACATGGAAATATATATTAAAAAGGAATTAGTTTAAGTGAAGTCCATGAGGAATTAATTTTGACTGCTTATAAAGGTTTTGAAATAAAAAAATTTCCATCCTCTTATCCACAATATTTTTTATTTCTAACAAGATGCATCAATGTTATCTAAATACAAAAGAAAAAGCGTTCAACAAAATCTTAGGAAATGATTGTCCACAACAAAGTGAAAAATGACTAAAAACATTGACTTAGACTGTCTCTGGAATGCCAATATCTCAAAGACGTAGATCAGAGAGAGGAGATCTTAGAGTCATGGCCAAGAAGTTCCCTACAGCTTCAAAGATTAGTTCCTTTCATGTTTTCTCTAAGATCATAGAGTGGCCAAAAGAAGTGGATAAAACTTCCAGTGTGGTGAAGATGCAATAATAACCAGTGAGTAACCTAAAAGGCCATCACGTCGTGGAAAATCTGGTAAACAAAAATGGTCATCAATTTCACGTTTTTCGACTAAATTTCACCTATTATTTTCATTTTGTGCCTTTGTTAAGCATATTGTTTTATGATTAGCTTTATTGGGAGGTATGATATATTTGAATAATTTGGTTGTAGAAATGTTTCACCTTTTCGTACGAGTGAGTCCACCTGTTCGTTTTCAAGAATGTTAATATGATCAGATGTCGATTGTATTACAGTTTCTTTATTTTTCTGCTGTAAGTATTTGCTATATTCCTGACACTGAAGAGCCTCTGCTGAGATAGGGGTTCGTAGACAACCAAAGTTCTGAATCGCTGATCTTGACCCTGATAACAAAATAGCATTTTCTAATTTAAAATTAATGGTCAATAATTGTTTTAGGGCAGTTGTAAAGGATTCTACCTCTCTATCAAATGCATTCTGATTTTTCACAGCAGAGATATAGAATGAAAAAGCCTAGAATAAGATATGGAGCCTGCAGACTTTAAAATCTTTGCAATCGCAAACAATATTACCTTTTATTAATATTACTGTGCAATAACTAGCTGCAGAATGAAAAAGAACTGTTCAAAATATTTCAAAAATAAGAATCCATTAATTACAATAATGAAATATTTCAAATGCATAAAGTCTTATTTTCTGGGAAATAAAACTTATAAATAAATTCCAACTAAAGATTTTAGTATGATGCTTTTATTTTAAAAATTAGAAGACAATTTAGAAGAAGGACAATTAAGGGTCTGTCATAATAATGATAACCTACCAACAGACCCCTTTTTTGTTTTCTAATGTTTTATTGTTCATTGTAAAATACATTTGTTTCAAATACTTATTTCAATAGAAAAAATAAATTTTTAAATATATAGTAAATGTTAATAAAGATAAACGAAGAAAATAATTTTATTAAAAATACAAATTACTGCATACATATAAACAATAAATATTAATAAATTTGATTCTTACAAGTAATTTGTATAAAATTCTTAATAGGAATAAATTTTGGTAATTAAATGAAAAGCACTATATAAGAAAGTAAAAAAATGCATAATAATATAATGATTGCTGATATTTGAAAAAAATTATTTCATTTCCAAATCCTAAATTGAATTAAATTCAAATATATGATTATTAATTCATATATTTGGATTAAAATTTTTTGTTAAAACATAGTGAACAAAAAATATATTCTATATTGAATTAATTAGACTAAAATATTTAGAAAAAAAACAATTGAATATTGAAAAATTTTATTTTAAAGATTTCATAAATTTACCAAGTAAAATTCGCTTTATGTGAAAACAAAGCTAGAACTAAAAAATCATTTTCTTTTTCTCAAATCAAAAGCTTGTTCAAATATATTTTGACGTTCTCCTTCCAGTTGAAGAAATTCTTTGAACTCAGTCTTTGCCTCTAATAAGTCTTCCATAGTGCATAAGTGATAAAGCACAGCCCTGGATCTTCTCATCACCTCGACCATAGTGAGTCGAGCCTCTTCTCCACAAGCTTTCTGAACTTTTTCAGACACGCAAGCAAAAAGATAAACGCCCATACTGAAAAATTAGTTTATTGTTATTTCTAATAATTGAAAACTCTTATATTGTAAAATCTTATATAAATTAACAAAATTGATAGTTTCCTTCATTTCTTATTTTCTTACAAAGTTTAAAAGAAGAAATTCATAAAGCGAATTTATTTATAATAGACAAATAATAATATGTATATTCTAAGCACCTCAAATTCTTTCTCAAAATAACAACTCGAAAATTAATTCATAAAATTAAATTCATTTTCAATAAAAATTAATTAAACTTATTTATATTAGTCCATGACGAAAGGTATTGATTGAAAAACATTACATTGAAAACAAGTATTGCATTTTTTAATAATAGAAACTAAATTTAAAAAGTGAGTTTATTACTTTTCTTACTTAAAAACATGAAGAGAGAGAATTCGATTATTTATATATTTGAATCACTATCTCTGCAATGCTTTATTTTAATTAAAACATTCCTGATTTTCAATATTTTCTTATACATATACATTTAAAAGAATTTTATACAATAATATCTATATTAAATAAAATAACATTTATATGAATCTATATAGTTTACCTTTTAATTAAAATTAAATTTTCTCAAAGTCATTTTTATCTTCGAAAAGCCTTAAGCCAAATTATGTCTAAATAGCTATATTGACTAGTAATGAAACAAAGCACGCTATGTTATTTATAAATATTATTTTTTGTTTTCTTATAATTCTACTATCTAGTATAATTTTTTAATATATTGTTATGCATTACAGACAACTAAAAGTCAACTTGTTTTGCCTGCAACTCGTGTACGTCAGTAAAAATTGACAATTATATAAATTGACATATTTCAACTATTTCTGTTCATTAAAAAAGGGAAAGCATTTTCTTTTTACCAATATGTTTCGCATTTGAAGATAAAAGGCAGTGTTAAAATTTATATTTTGTTAACTTATCAGAATGATTTTGACTTTATAAATATTATTCACACTTCTTTCTTTTTTATTCAAGTATAAATATGTTTAATTGTTGAGAAAAAGTTGTGAATGTCTCCCGATTTTAGTAGACTGTGGGAAAATACATGTAAAAAATATATATTTTTGAAAATTTAAAAGTTTTTATAAGAGAAAAATATAAAAAAATTTATTTCAAACTATATTTTCAAACTTTACTATCTATTACTTGAAAAATTTGTTCATTAAAAATTATTTAGTTGTTACTCAATTCACTAAAATCAATAAGGCTTAATATAATAGAATAAGTAATGCTTATTTAAAAATACTGCATGTATTTACAGGTCAGAAATATTTATTTAAACAGTATTCTGTCTTAGGAATGAACTAAAATTTAAATAATTTATTAACACATAATTTGAATACATTATTCAATAAACGGGTGAGTCACTAAAATATTTTTAAATTAATTAATTAATATAAATCTTTAATTCACACTAGATATAAATACTTAAAGAGAGAAGATTATTTCTAATTGGTAATTAATATTAAATTTAAAATGTTATTTAAAAAATCAAACACAAGTTTAATTAATCTTTATTCAACGTAAGAAAAATCAGAACTACGAGTTATGATCAATGAAAATTGCAAATGTGGTTATAGAATATTTCAGATTTTAGAAATGTATCATAAGACAAATGTAATAATGGCATATAAAATTACCTTTTTAGCTACTCACGTGGATAAACAAGTATATTCACTTTATAAGTGATTTTAAGCTTAATTTTAAGTCATTTGCATACTAATTTGAATAGATTTAATTTAATTTTGAGTTCTTTCAACAAAAATTATGTGTCGCTTTATTCTTGCAATTACCTACTTATGCATCTTTTCAGAATTTCTTATAAAGTGTCAATGATTAAAAAATAAATGTAATTCATTGTAATGTAATAATCAAAATAATAATAATGGTAATTCATGAATTAAAAAATATTTTAAATTCGAACTATGTTTTTCTTTTTATTATTAGATATTGTACAAAAAATTAAGCTGAGTAACTCAATTAATAAAATGATTCAGCCAAAGAAATGATTTTTTTTAATAAGTTTTTAATAAGTCTAATAATTGATCTAAAAAATTTAATCATAAATTTCAAAAGATTGTATGCATTTTTATTATAAATTACTTAAACTTTACTTAAAATTAAAAATCAGCTTAGAATATGTACTTTAAACAACTCCCAACATAATCTATACATTGGTTAACATTATAAATACACGTTTATTAAATTGTTACGGAAATGCATTATTAAACTATGTATAAAAATGTACAGAATCTATACTTACAAACAGTGCTGTTTTTCTCTTGTATTACCATTACCTATGTACCTTTTGTACGAAGTTTCGGCTTCCTTCGTGCATTTACTTTGACGCTTATTTAGAATGGTCCTTTTAATGCATGCAATATTTTCAACAAATCCTGTGTGTAAAAAATAAAATTTTATTTAGAAGTCTAAGACTAAAAATAAACTTGAAACCTCTGATTCCAGAAACAATGTTTGATTACTAATTTTGATTTAATGTACAAATCGTATTAAAAAGACTTAATATTTCATGATTTTTTGGTACACTTCTTAAGTAGGTATATCCACATGCTAATAGAGTTAATTAGTTATAAATATAAAACGTCTTTTTTGGAATGTACATGTATTATCATGATATAAGAACTACACATTTTTTTAATAATTGTAATTCATTTAATAAATTAGAATTACAAAACAAAACTATAAGCAAAAAAAATGGGTCCCATTTTAATCCTCTGGATGAATTTAATTACATTTTTAAAGTCATCCGGTGGATACATTTTTTACAACAGTTACTTATTAAAAAATTTTAAATAAATCAAGTACTATATTGCATATATTTAGTTATCTTAACTTTGTTGCTTAGTTATCTTCAGTTATTTGTGTTTCATACATATAACCTGGAGCAACTCTTTGTATATAACCAAACAGAAAAGACTTATTAAAACTTTATTTTTATTATTTTCTGTTAGTATTTTTTAAAAATCAAACAAACTGTTTCCACTTCATAGGTACTGATCTGAATAAGAAATATAATAATAAATCTAGGTTATAGTAATGAAAACCTCTTGATGGGTTAAACAGTTAATGCGAAAGTGTTGAAAACGGTATTTGTCTTGATCATCACATTATTTAAGATTAATATCAAATGAAAATTTACGCCTAACTTTTTAACAATTTCCTAATTGAAAATATCCAACCATCTCACATTTTTAAAATTATGTTTAGTTTCTAGATTTCAAAAGTATCCCTTTCAAGAATAACCTGATGTACTCTAAAGCAAGCCTAAAAACAATTTTGAGAGGATATTATATAAAAACAAAATTATCTTTCTTTATTACCAGGGACATTTTCATTATTTTATAAAGTAATAAAATTTCCCATATCGAATGAGGGAGAGTCCCCATAGTAATTATTGTATTTAATATATCAAGTTATAAATATATTTAATATATCATTAATTTATAAAGTAATAATGCATACATATACATTATTTTGTTCATTACTTATAGGAGTCCCTTCCCCGGCTCATAATTCATTATACTTAACATCAAATTAAAATATACCTAACATATATTATTAATTTATATTTTTATTATTACAAAATATTTATAATTTCCAGAAGAATTGAATTCTAGTAAGCATTTATTGCTATTAAATTTACCTTTGTGAATTTCTGTGGTTTCATCACATAAGTCAATTAAAAGACCTGAGGTTCCATGAAGAACCCTTCCTAAAACTGCATTGTCTCTATCTGGAGAAGTTGCTAGTTGTTCAAAAGTAGAATTTTCACATCTTTTAATTTCAACCTTCGTGCACTGCATGAATTCCAACAAGTTTCTAGAGTGAAGAAACATGTCCATAAATATAAAATGTAACTGTCAATGGTTGTTTAGTTTTAGCTAATAATTTTAGCCACTATGAAATGCGGTCTAAAGCATTTATGATTTTAAAAACTCCTTCATATTTTTACTTTATAAATACACTTACATCAATCTAGATATATTTAGCTAATTTCCACATCAGTAGATTGCTCTTTTTTAAAAAATGAACAATTTCTTAAGTAACAAATGTATTAAATTTTACTTTATAAAGTGTTTATTTTTGTGAATTTCATATAAAAAATTTATTAAAGGACCTTATATTCAATTATCTTTTCAATTGATTAGTTGATTATAAAAACAATATAACATATAAAATTCTATTAATGTCTACTTGGGAGAGAAATCTCAAAATAGAACGCAAGAAAATGTTACATGTGATCAAAATAGTTATTATAACTGTTTTAATTTATATAAAAATGTTATTGACTACTGATTCTATTTCATTTTTTACACATACCTTGATTTTTCTAAAAAATTATTTACTATAAGTTTATTTACATATTGTAAAAAAAGCCTGTCCTTATAGATTTCAGCCTATTGATTTTCAATGACCCATCATTTCAAGTCATTTTTAAGGAAATTAGTTTAATTAACTATTATTACTTTCAAATTAAATTTGACAGTATTCTTATGAATTATTTGAAAAACACAGCATTTAATAATATTCCCTTCTTATGAAAGTATTTAATACTTCACGCTTAAAAAGTCTCCGATAACAAAAGATTGTTACTGTTTAAATAAATCAATATTTTTAGTTCTAAGCACTGTATCGTTTTTATTATTTTTAGTATTTGTATATCTTTATCGTGATATTGTATATAATATTTTTTCTTGATAAATTTAACCTGAAATGAGCCTGATAATAAGACAATTAAATAAGATTTGAAATTCAGAAAACAATAAAATAGATAAAAAAAAATTATTATCATATTTTAAATTAGCACATTAAACTGTTTATTTAAAACTGGTCGTATTGTTGTTTCATTACTTATTAAATAATTTTGATTTTTAATGTGTAGTTCTTCTAATCTTCATATTAACCAAAACTTAAGAAATTAAATTCACATTGTTACAGATGAATTTCAAGTAAAATTTGAAATATCATAAACTATTGTATTAATATTGAATCGTTATAGTTAACTCACAACAAATAATAATAAACTAATGCCAGATATGAGAATTCATTTTTGAAAACCTTCCCAAAAATATAACTTGAAGGAAAAGATCATATCTTTCAATAAACTTTTCACTCACGGACAAAATCTTCTTAATTTTCGTGCATTTATTCGAGTTAATTCTCCTCTTCTAAGGAAATTTGGTAAGGACCGTTCGCATTTCCGGAGATTACATTCTCGATTAAGCATAGCTAGGGAGCCTAAAATAAATTTAAATTGTTTTAATTTTCAGAATACAGAATTGTTGAAATAAAATATTAAGCACATTTTTTAAATAAGTTCACTTGACAAATATAATTACTTTTTTTTTTTTGTGCTACACAACTTTAAAAAAATATTGGCTATAAGGATGTATAAATCTAAGATTTATAAATAAAACTTTATACTAACAAAAAATAATTCAAATATTCGATACAAAAAACAAAGAAGTGAAATTAAATTTCATATCATATACGATCAAGCATCACATTCTTGATGTTATACATAATCAATCAAAACATTTAATACCAAGGGATTTCTTTGGCATAAAAATTCAATTTGATGAAAAATTTTTTCAATAAAAGATTTACATTTAGAGAATTTAAAACAAATCATATAGCATACTCATTTACAGTTATTTTAAAAATCAAAATTTTATAAACATTGTTTGATTACGATAAAGTTTTTCTTTAAATATTCAAATGTAAAAGAGCATCAATTATATTCCTTTATCTGTATATACTACATGATAAATTTTGGAACATAAGAAAAATTAAGTTAAATTTTTTTATATAAAGTTTTATGCGCATTTCATCACTAGTTCAGAGAAAGTTTAATACATTTAAACTCTAGTAAAAGTTTGAAAAATAGATTTTAACATCAGAATAAAAAAAATCAGTACAAAGTATTCACATTGTACTGATTGTTTTACAAATTGAATGCCATTATTATTTTTCACATACAGGATTTAACGAACTTTATAAAAGAATAACTCTTCAACAGATTGATCGAGAAACGTGAAATCTTTCACATATGGGCAAATATTCATGGAAAGCCTATTCACGAACTCCGAAGAACATTCTGCTTTCGCTAAAACAGAAGGATATTCAACTGAAAAGACAATATTTTTTTTAGTCAAAACATTTTATCTTTGTGATCAGAAACCTACTTATAATTTCAGGTAGCATTCTACAGCCTTTAAAAATAAACCAAAATATTTCAAAACATTATAGAGACATTAATAACTAAGTTTGAACTAATATGTCTGATGAGAAAATAGCTGTGTGTGAAGATGAAACAAAAAACAGTAAAGACCCAAAGAAAAATTAATGCTTTCAAATCAATCACTAAAACAGAGCCATTAACATCAACTTGAACCAAAAAAGATATTGAAGATCTCCTTACAAAATTGACTAAATTTTTGGTTAAGATGATGTAAAGGAAAGGCTGGAGTTCACCAATAATGGTGGGAAAATTACTGAAATCGGTTTGATGCTGAAACGCAATTGTGATTGAATGGCTGTGTCAATCGCCAAAATTATCGTATTTGGGTCAGCGAAAAGTTATCATCACATTAAAATCTCCTTCTTGGTGTCCATCGCGAATCTGGATCCAAGAAACTGGATTTCAATAAGATGGTCCTTAATCATATTCAACAAAGACATCATGTCCTTGCACAGAAGTCACAATAACAATCATGTCATCTCAAAAGGTTTTCCAAATCACTTTGGCAGTAGGCGTTTTTATTCATCTTATTGTCTTGAATTATTACCACTAAACGTTTATGGAACTATGTAAAATAATAACTATAGAGACAGACCAAAAACATTATAATAGTTAAAAATAGTAACAACAAGTGTAAAAGATCGATTGCAACAGGGATACTTAAGATAATCAGCAAATTTTGAGTAGAAATTTAGTTTCTTTGCCTTCCTCAAATAGTGAATATTTTGAGAAACACATATTTTAATTTCCCTTTTTTCTCATCTGAATTCCTTAAAATTATAAAAGGGAATAATTTTCGGATCAAAATTTATTTAGTGTATTCTTTTTCTATTCCTAGGAATATACTCCACTCTTAAGTAATACATCATTTTCCATGACATTAAAAACCCTAGTAGACTAGTAATTAAACTTAGAAATATATTTCTAAATCGCCTGACATGTAAAGTGTCGAGGATAATGAATCACGATGAAATTTAGACAAACTTTATTGAACAAGATATAACAACAAATAATTATTTGATCCAAAAAATTTGTTTCTTATATGAGTAATTCACTTTGCTGGATAATAAATCATATTACTGAAATTAATACTATTAAATATGGGAATCAATACTAAAGCCGAAGCCAAAAAAGCACATTTAAGTAAATTGAAAAAACAATTAAAGAAATTTTTACAATTAAATTAATTCATATTTGAAAATAAAAATTTATTAGAAATAAATATTCACATTCTTTTGTTTGATAAAATAACAAAAGCAAACCAAATAAATTTATTTTAAAGTGAAGTTTAAAGACTATGAAATTACATACCTTTAAATTTTAATAACATAAATGAAAACACATTTTAATAGACATACCTGCGAAAGAAATTATGACAAAAAATATAATTTTCCACATCATTTTTAACTACTTTTTTCTTAAATTTGAAGCATTAAAACTAAATTTACTAAACATTAAATGGTACTATGTAAATATTACCTTCCTTTTATATGAATGGATGTGTATTTTAATCGCTAAATTGTAATAGTTAACGGAAACAAGCATTTTTCCTGATAAACAGGAACAGGAAGCAAACAATTTATATCAATCTCATTAGCATTTATCCGGAAGAAAAATGTTTTTTCTTTTATATAACATGGCGTATAAAATGACGTTTGAAACTGATTTTAGAAATATTTTTACAATACTAGTTCCTTTATTCTGAGAATCACAAAATTAAAATGTATTTCATGGATATTTTATTTCTTTATTAAATATAGTGTATCATTTCTTCATATGAAAATAAAAGAATTTCTTGGAATGTCACTTAGCAAAATAGTATTAACAGTTACTTCATGTTACTTAGTATCATATAAATTAGATTCTCAATTTAAATATTTTGTGTTATCATATACGTATAGAAATATATTATTGATTTTTATTTATCATCAAATGAAACCTCACTATACAGCAAACCAGCCTTTAAATTTAAACAATGATAAACAGATTAATTAGATACATGAGATATACCTATTTCTAAACTTTGTCAGCAATTTAGTAAAAGAATATTAAAATTTGCGATAA